>SSNS01000056.1:465509-524357 GCA_006937985.1 Aphyosemion australe | reverse complement strand
CTCGAACCTCGCATCACCATTCGAAAACTATTGCACCGGTTCGAAAAATTCCAAAACCGTCAGCGGCCGAAGGCTTTGATGGTGCTCTGTGTGAATTTTTGTGTGCCTATCTTTAATATTGTAGGAGATATGACGAGTACAGTTTAGCTCTCGGAGAGCGATCGAAGCACCTGAGCTGAGAAAAAATTGAATGGCTGCCAATGGGAGAAAATCTGGCTGACTCCTCCTTCTGAGCCTCATAGCGCAAAAACCGTGGCAGCTACAGCAAAATCGAGACCATCCCATCGAAGCAGACAAAAAAACCTACTGTTTTTGAGAAAATTACGCGTCTACCCCAAAAGATGTGGTCGTAGCAGAATTTCCCCTTCGGGATTTGAATCTGAAGCTGTCAGTCACAGTGGGAAAGGCATGACCATATTTGGGACAGCACAGCCCAGCTGCTGGGAGGAGAAATATTTTAAAACCTTTCCAAACTAGTTAACGCTACGACCACAATTTTTGGAGTACGTCCATAAATTATAGCTCAAAACGGAGGAAAATCCGTCAGCTTTCATCCAGCGCAAGTCTCATTTCCCTCGGTTCTACGGTTCTCTCATGGCACTTCCTGAAGTCGAGCAAAGTCGGTTTTCGGCCCTATTCTTTTGAATGGGGGACGGAGGAGAAAATCCTGAAATTTAAAACTCGTACCTCAAGTTTAACCTGTGATTATAGAAAAACCGTAAAAGATATCAAGAAGCTGAAAAAATTTGAAATAGTTGAACTTCTTTTGAGTTTGTTAAAAGTTGAATGAAGTCTCTAGGTTGAAGTTAACCCTGGCAAGTAAGAGGTCAAAAAGATGAACGATTTTGTTCAAAATTGAGCGATTTTAAGCATTTTCCATTCATTTCAATGGGCTGAAAAATGGCAGAAAAAGCTGAATAAATCGGAAACGGTTGAAGATATCAATACCAGGAGATATAGCCGGAAAGAGCTGAACGAGCTGAACGGTTTGATACCAAACTTGCTGAAATAGCTGAAAAACTGTAGGAGGAGATACAGTTCAAAAAACGTACGGAAGCAGAATAATAAGAAGAAGAAGAAGAAGAAGAAGAATAATAAAGAGAAACAGGAAAACAATAGTTTGAATGCATACTGCATTCAAACTAATAAAATGACAGAATTTGTTAAATATTGTCTATAAACCAACAAATATAAAAGCATGGAAAGAAAATCAAAACTGCAATATGATCATTTTAAAATAAAGGCACTAAAATTAAATGTAGAAATGTGTGTAATTGCCTGGGGGGTTCAGAATCATTATCAAGGGTTACAAAGTAACTCGGGGAGGGGAGGGGGTGGCAAAAACTCAAAAGATAAGGAGAAATATTCAGAATCCAGAAGAGATTAAATTGGGTTCTCATGAATTTTCTCTCATATTGAACCTTTTTTTATTGTAGGTTTAAAACATGAAAATGGGGTGTGTAGAATGAAAATAGATTACATATTTAATCTGAACTCCATACATCAGTAAGCAGTAATTGTTAGCAAAGAGCATCATAAAGGAAACTGATGCAGTCCAGGATTATTACTTCTCTTATAAAATAGAAAATAACCAAAGAAATTATTATTATTATTATTATTATTATTATTATTATTATTATTATTATTATTAATAATAATAATAATAATAATAATAATAATAATAATAATAATAATAATATTTTTACTAATTAATATTTGAAATACATAAATAAAGTTTCAGATGTATGTTGTGCAGCGGGCCAGGTCCCGAGTTTGTGGGAAGTTTCAGGAAAACTCTGAGGTGACTCAGAGCTGCAGACGCTGCAGGATCGCTGTCCCTCCTGAATCAGATGATAACAGTTTGGAAACAAGTGGAAAGTGGACGCAGCCTGCAGGTGGTGAACCTCCCGGTGTTTGGATCAGATCTCCACAGAACTCACCACACGGGACCGCGTGCACGCGCGCGTGTGTGTGTGCATGAAAAATAACAGCTAAAGGAGAGGAAAAAGCTCATCTTCCTATCAGGGACGTGGTTTAAATCACGTTTCCTACAGATGGGCTGCATTAAACAACCGTGGCATGATTCCTTTTCTCTCAGCTCATCCACTCTCCTCACTCTTTTGACTTTTTTTTAAATCAGCCTCATTTCTTTCAAATGGGAATTCAGGAACCCCCAAATTCAAGCCTCCGTGTCTTCAAACAACAACGGTTCGGTTTTCCTTCTTCCCCCGTCAGAATGATATCCCAGATTCAATTTCAGATAGACAGGATTGAGCCAGTGATGATTTCTTTCTTTTCTTTTTTTCTATTTTGAGTCTTTTGGAGACAATATTTAAAATGCTGAAATGAGATCCGTTATTGGGACTAATCTGGCGCTCACACTCCGTCTTCATCATCATCCTCTTCATCATGTTCCATGGGGGAGTTTTTGATTTAAACCAGATTCTCAACAAGCCCTCATCAGACTCCATTAGCCCGCTGATGCTTTCAGGGGTGACTTAAAAACACACCAATCTGACTGACCCGTGGATTTTTAATTAAACACCTCCTCGTTGCCGTTTCTATTCTCCTTTGAATATTTAATTTAAATGTTTTGAAGGGTTTTTATTTAACAGGAGAAGTCAAAGCGGCTGCTTTAGTCGGTGTTTCCCCTCCTCATTGACTTTTATCGCTAAATGAAGCATATAAATGACCTGAAAGCGGCGGCTGTCGCGTTAAATTAAATAAAATAAAGAACAATTATCCTCTCCTTTTTTCCCCTCTCTGATCTCGCCTTGAAAAGGAGTCCTGGAGAGATAAGGCGGATTGAATTCTCTCTGTTGTGCTCCAATAAAAACGTCAAGGAGGGGAGATTTAAACGCGCGCGCACACCCTTTCCCCCTATAATTTAAAATCATAATTTCCCTCCTCATTATAGCGTTCACACGCCGTTTATCGGCATTTATTCCAGGGAGTAGTAACCGCAGTCAATTCCCGTGACTAAGTTGAATAATTACAGGTGAAAAAAAAAACTTGGAACAAAAGTGATTTGAAACAACAGCGCTGTTTTTTTATGAGTCACTGTGAGGCTGCTCTGAGAGGAATTCTAATTTTTCTGACTTGAATCGGGATGCTTCAGGGGGTTGATGTAAAACTTCACACGCGCTTCAGTGAGGTATCATCCTAATTTACAGCTCAGATAAGAACCGAGTGTCATAAAAATCTGTCGTACCCCCATCCCCTCCCCCTCCCTCCCCAGGACTGGATTGCACCCTGGGCATCAGCGCAGAAAGAGGACGTCTCCCCCCCCAATATGTTCCCGGCAGATAAGTAAACAATTTGAATGCGAAATATATTATTTTTAATTAATACCACACATGCGTAAAGACGCACGGGGTCGACGCAAATCACCCTCCTTTTGACAAAAGAAGAGGGGGGAAAACGGAAAAGGAGCGTGCTGGATCAACGCAGAGACGCGGGTTCGATTCCTCTCCGTCCTGTTTGGGCAGGTTTAAACATTAAACGTTTTATCTGGAACCGGAGGCGCGCACGGATTTGCCTCTAAAAGGAGCGCACCATGCACAAGCAGACAAAAAGTTGTTGCGCTGGAGAAAAAAATCCCATCATATTGAGTTTGTTCCATTAGTTCAACCTATAATTAAGCAGCTCCTTGAAGTGATTAAGCAGTCAGACGAGTCGGACGGGCGGAATCCCTCCAGGGAGGCCTCAGAACTGTCAAACATCAAAAACCGGTTCATCCCGGTGTCACAAAAACACCGTCAGCACGCTGCAGCGCCCAACACGCCCGAAACCCGGGTTCGGTAATAACACCTCTCATTATCACAGGGAAATAAAAAAATAATAATAAGGAGGAGGAGGTGATTAAAATGATCTGAGAGGAGACTTTAACCGCCAGGCAGAAGGGTTGGGTTTAGTATTAATATTCAGCCTATTCATCATCATTACGCTTTTAGAATTTAGTGTTGGTTTACCAGCACCTGATCTCAACACATACAGGAAGTTGATCTGGTTGAAGACAGATTGTCTTTATTCAAAATGTCTTTGCTCAGCACTTGAACAAAGAGCGGGAGGTATCAACCTTCTAGATACATGACCCTTTCCATAACATGACAGCTTTAAATCTTAGATAGAAAATACACAGAACATATCCTTAAAAAGAACAAAATAATACAAAATAAAATTAAAAATGAAGAAATGGTGTGTGGGACTTAATCTGCACGGAGTCACATAAAATAAAGTCAAATTAAATTTATTTTCCTTTTAGAGAACTTAAATAAACCGTGTGTTTTCCGCTTCATTTTCTTTTTATTTGTGATAAATATAAACAATAAAACCCGTATATAAAGCAGCCTATCAGTTTTGACCCAGATCAGGATAAAATGGGGGACTATAGGCCTATACAGGAATGTGCCAGCCAAATTTCTTTTTTTTTTCCAAAACAAAAGAGCAGCCTATCGATAATCAACACAAATCAGCATCAGCATTGAAATGTACATAATAAATAAAGTTAAAGGCCTCCCTTTCTGGTTGCCATTATAACATTTACATTTCTTACAGTTGTCTGCTCCCCGTCTTCTAAACCAAACTCCAGCTCCTTCTGCGCCGGAACTTGGAGTTTTTCTGGAAAGTTTCTTTCTCTCTCTCTGTTTTCCTGCCAGAATAAGTCCGAGGCAGATTAACACTGTTCATGCCGTTAACGAGGCGCGCTGTCCGGTATCATATTTACATGCATTTCGGTTTTCAAGTAGATTAAAAACAGCAATGAGTCTTCAGGGTTACATGGCAGCAGCGTGTGCGGATGAATAAGGGTCTATCCCAGCCTTGGTCATACCTGGAAAAAGTATGTAGGCCACCGGGGGCTGTAAACTGGACGCCGACCAGGCAGTGCAGTTACACGGGACCACGTAGCCCGGGTTCGTGGGGGACGGGTGGGTGTGGGTGTGCTGGCTGGGGCACCCGAGGGTCCCGAACGCACCGTTCTGGTATCCCAGCGAGGACGCGTACGGCAAAGTGCTGGTGCTCAACGTGTGGGGCATCTCCGTCATCTTCTGGATGGCGCTGGAGCTGAACTGGCTCGGGTCGAGGAACGAGTACGGGGCGGACGTCGGCGGCAGGAACGCCCGGGCTTTCTCCGATGAGCCCAGCAGAGAGTCCGCAGCCGAGACCGGCAGTCCCTTCAGGTGGTCGGTGTCCCCGAGGTAAGGCAGAGGGAAAACGTAGCGGTCCTTCTTCAGCAGGTTTTTGGGTTTGCGCCTGGGTCGGTACTTGTAGTCGGGGTGCTCCTTCATGTGCTGTGCCCGCAGCCTCTTGGCCTCGTCGATGTAGGGTCTCTTCTCAGACTCGGACAGCAGCTTCCACTCCGCACCCAGCCGTTTGCTGATCTCCGAGTTGTGCATTTTGGGGTTCTCCTGAGCCATTTTCCTCCTCTGGCCCCGGGACCAGACCATGAAGGCGTTCATGGGTCTCTTGATGTGATCAGCAGGCTTCGACATATTTAATCTGCACTTTTATCCCCCTCCCAATGTCAGTGACAAGGAAAAGTTGTGATGAGAAGGAAGGATGGGAAGCTGTTCACCTGTCTAAATGCCAGAGAGCGGTCATGCCACGTCTGGTTGCGTCTGAAAAACAGCAAAAAACGGAGAAAAATCCAGCACCCGGTTCGGTTGTTCCCGAGGTAAAAACACAGATGCGCTCGCTGAAGTCCGCTTCCAACTCTGAGTCAGACCTGCGGCGTGGATGAAAAGAAAAGCACGTGAAAAAATCCACAAAGGTGAAAGCAGCGTTCCGCGTTCAGTTCGCAGGAGTCAGGAAAAGTGTCCGGCTTTAAAATCTGTATTATTATTATTATGATTCTTTAGGTGACTTTCTCTCTCTGTGAGGTTTGTTCTCAAGCACCTGGTTTGGAAATGAGCGGAAGAGCGTGAATACGAGCCAAAAGCGGTGAAGTTCAAAGGCTGGGCTGGTTTGGTTTCTGCACGCAATCTGACATAATCTGCAGGGCGTTCACTCACCAACCTGCGCGCCCAATCAGCACGGAGACCGGCTATTAGAATCCCTCCAGGGGAAAACTACAGGCTATGTACATTACAACATAAACAAAGAGTGCACAAAAAAAGAAAAGAAAGCGAGAACAGGAGTGTGTAAGTGTGTGTGCGTGAGTGTAACAGAATCCCTCTTGATTCCTTTTAATGTCATTTACCTCACTGAACACGGAGTTCACCTCTAAAACCAGACTTCAGTCAGCGTGGCTTAAGGATTTATTTAAACTATTCAATATTGAACATTTGAAAGGTTTGAACACCGTTATAAAAATAATTACAATAAAATGCACCTTTTATAGAGACTTCATTTATTTGATTTTGCTTTAACTAAAACTACTACTAATAATAATAATATTGATATGATTATAAATAAAACCAGAGAAACTTTAAACATTGGTAAACAAAATAAAACTCGTTATTTAAAGAAAATGTCAGATTAAACTAAACAAAAAGGTGGTGTTTTGGGCACATCTTTGGCAAATATCCCAACAAAGTTCTATTTATTAAAAGTAAATAAAAATGGGGGCTAAAATGGAAAAGCCCAAGAGCGCGCACATCAGCACACGCGCGCGCTCTCTTCAGGCCCGCACGTGCCGTGGGAACATCCATCCGTCTGGTGTCGAGCACTGGGACCAGTAGCAGCCCGCGGGCTAAGGCGTGTGATGTATGATTCCTTCAGCTGTGATTATTAAACTAAAGGCAGACCCATGAGCCCCCCCCCCCACATGGTAATAAACTGAATGGAGTCAACTTTGGTTTGTGTCATCTTCAGCCCAAATAGATACACTGCATGCGCGCGTGCACTCTTTAAAACTATTTCCATCTCAAGTCTCTCTTATACAGTAAATAATATTAGTGATTAAACTAAATGACAGCAAACAAATATAAAAATGTTTAAGATAAATTTCATTATTTCTAATTTTTTACACAGCTTTCTTTACAGGGCGGTTCTGTCAAACCTTGCTGCCATTTCAGCATGCCGCATGTCTCTTCTAAGAGTGAAATTAATACAAATATTTCCAAGAATAGTATCAATTAGGCCTAATGCAAACTGAAATACCACAGGTTGTGTAATTCTGTCATAAATATTATTTGTTCTTGAGGATTTTTTTTACCAAACTTATGTTTTACCAGTCATGCTATTTTTGGCTCCAATAGGTCTACCTCACTCTTATAGGAGTGAAATAAATATAAAAATCCTAACAATATTAGTTTGGCTGAATAAAAAAAACATCGTGAATCTTTTTTTTCTTATTTCTTTTAACAAAACTTGTTCATGCCACTTTTGTTTCTGGTGCCAACGTTTATTTTCGTATGACATGTGATTTAGTTCTGATAAAAAAAATGGATTGTGAGATTTGTGGACCCTGCTTTCTTTTTTTTAGGAGGCGGGGGGGGGGGTCGTACTTCCTACCTGTGATATTCTTGCACTTCACGTTTCTCACGCACCCCCATCTCTCTCTCTCTCTCTCTCTCTCTCTCTCTCTCTCTCTCTCTCTCTCTCTCTCCGTTTGCTGACATGCGCATGCGCCAGTCGGAAGCCACTAACAAGACTTCCATCATATCTGTTTTTAAAACCTTGAATTCGGCCCGATCGTTAAATAAACATCATCCGAATTTACAGAACAATCAGCTGAGGACACCCCGGACATCTTTTTTCAGTGCACGCTCAGACTTTGTGCGTGCAAGAATAAATAAATAATATACCTCCTCTGTCCTTACCATTCTGCAGCCTATATGATCTGCGACCAGGATGCTGCATGCTTTGCTCTGTATATTCCGGCTTGCCTTGATGTTTTAAATTGCGTTATGCTATCTTTCACAGAACAGCGAATGCAATTTGACATGTGGCGTTTGGGCTATACCCACACCAGCTCCGACTTCATTTGAGATGGGTGAATTAGATAACAGGAAATTATTTTAGGGGCTGAGCCTCCCACTCACGAGGGAGAAGTCAGCTATGTTTCGCATTCAGACGCTGATTGTCTAATAAACGCGCGCCTGAAAGTTCCCTCGACAATTTAACGGGATAATGAGAAATGCAATAAGGTTTTGATTTATGAGGATTGAGATGATTCTTTCTCTCCTTTCTTTACCATAAGCCGGTATCGCTGCTCTCTGCTCAGGCGCTGCTGACACACATTCATAGAAACACAACGGATAATAGACTTTCACTCTTCCATGCGCGTCACTGTGTCAACTCATTTGAAACGTCACCTGATTTGTTTACAAAATGCACAATTTAAAATATGTTTGGTCCACAATGAATAGATTTGAAACGGATTAGATTTCTGTTCTAAAGTCACTGAAATAAAAACTGGTCTCCTACTTTGGAGCGCTTAGTCAGATCTATCACAGAGAAACAGCACTCGTGAACGCGCGCTGACAACTAAAACTAACATTAGCTATGTCTACGTGCCCGTCCATGTAGTGAGTGGAGATCGGTCCGTCACGCGCAGAGCCACACGCGCTCCTGGAATGGTAAACTCCCCCCGTAACTGTCCATGGTGCTGAAGTGGTAATTGCATCCCGCTCTGTCTGGGAAAAACATCTTAAAACTAGGGCTCACGTTTTAATGTATTTATTGTTTTTACATCAATAATAATAATAATAATAATAATAGTAATAATAATAATAATAATAATAATAATAATAATAATAATAATAATAATAATAATAATAATAATAATAATAATACATTTACTTTTTAAAAACTGAATTTATTAAACAAAACTTACAAGGTAATTGGTCTGTCAGTCCAAATTTTGACCCAGAACATCATTAAAATAAAAAAAGTGTAGCATGTGTAGACCAATGGGACCCATGAGATCTAATTATGCTAGCTTCTTTTTCTCTTTTCAAAATAAAATAAAACCCTTTCTATAATCAAAACTGGTTTCCATTCAACTGAAGGATAAATGTCTACAAAGAAAACCATTAATTATTTAAAACTGACAAACAATCTTGGTCTGCCATTTTACATCTTTTACCAGTAGACTCAATCAACACTTAAAAGGTTCTGTTTGGTCCTATGTGTAGAAATTAAAGGGGACCTAGAATGTAAACCAACATTTTCCTTGTTGTTGTTGAATAAGACAGCTTGGGTGGTCAACAGTAGCATGCCAAAAAGTCAAAGCCGTGTGTGACCTACTTTTTATGTAAATTAGAAATTTGAAAAAGGCGAGAGAAAACCTCCTGTTCTGAGAAAGCCTTCCTTAACACGTCATAAGGGAGAGCCACGCCTCCTTAAACCTGCATGTGTCTGAGACCTTCTGGGGAAACCAACCAATCAGCATGTCCTGGCCGAGTGGGAGGGGTAAACAGCTCTTTTCACTGAAGGCCTGAGTAAGGGGGTTTAGAATGGCCTGTATCAGGGCTCCTGGGACAGATGAAAGCCAAAAGAACATTTCTTATGCTTTTTAGAGGATTCTCTGTTATGGACATTTTCATAAATTCAATAAATATTTGACTTTATTTTTATTTTTTGTCAATAAAATCCACGTGATTGAATTCTGTTTTCTAGAAAGCTCATGCATTGTATTTTACAAGCCTATCCAACAGACTTACATGTATCAACATTTTCTATTTTCAACCCACATAATAGTTTCTAGAATTCTTAAAACAAATGCATTATGTTACTTCAACAAATTATATCCCATCCTTTACATTCTTTAGTTGTGAGGAGCGGGTGTCTCTCTAGCAGTAACTATGTGTGTGTGTGTGGGGGGGGGGGGGGGGGGGGGGGGGGGGGGGGGTAACACCTCATTTGCTCAGGGTCACATAAGTATGAAGAAATATCCACAGAAGAACTGACAGAACTTCCTTTTGTCTTTCAAAATAAGAGTCTCAAACACATACACATAATTCAAAATATCAGAAAGTGCCTAAAATAGTAAATGTAGTATTGTTGTTGTTGTTGTTAGTATCATTGTCATTCTCTGGTAAAACTCATGGTGAATCCTAAAGATGAAGTGTTTTTACAGATTGATTTTAGATCCTGATTCAAGTTATGATGTTTCTATCCTTCAAATGAAATTCCCATTTATTCTCAAATTAAAAGCTTCATTCTTTAAACACTAGTTTTGAAATGTTTTCAAAAGATTTTGACATAAATCCCAACACTTCCCTTATTTTATTTTTTTCCGTGTGGCCCTAATACACTAATTTGTTTTACTTTCATTTATAAAGTATTGAATGTTTAAAAAGTCCCTTCTAAAGATTTAAAATGTATGAAAACTGTCTGTCATTTTTCCCCCCATTTAGTTTTGACATTATGTTTAACAAAAACAGACTTTCTTCTGTTCAGGATGCATAACTATTAATCCACCGTTATGTAGATGTTTTGACACCAAGAAGCAATGGAAACAGCAATAATCTGATCTGAAATGTTTCCTACATGTTACTGAAAGAAAGCTAAGGCTCATATCTTTGTGGATGGAATAATTTCTCAGTAAGAGAGCAAAATCAGACTTCAATAATATTTCTAATGATTGAACTTGAGCTGCTCTCTCTTTTATTCTGCAACACCGGATAAGCCAGAACAGAGGAGGAAAAAGTTAGCAGAGGTTCAAGGCATCAGGTAATAATGAAAGGATAGGCCAATGCTTCAAAGACCACGAGGTCCACATCACACAATTATACAATACAATTAGGATTAAAGGGGCAAAACGGAGATAACAGGAGATAGGGATAAATTATCACACAAGGAAAGATGTGACTCCCTCCTGACCTTCATTAAGAGAAAAAAAATCTCATTTGGAGCTAGCCTTCCTTGCAGGGGGATTTCAGCTTTCCACATGAGACTCTGACTCTGTAGATAAGATTTAGAAATTAGGATCAGAACTGCTACAAAACAAAAACAAACGACACACACACACATTAAATCAGTAAATGTGCATTTTAAAGAAGAGTGCCTTCATGTACAGGAAATAGGATGTTGTGATTGTTGAAACTGAGAATGTTTCACAAAAGCATAACTAGCTTAATGAACTACCGACTTAACTTTCCACTAATTACGCCACCCCATCCCTGAGGAGAACAACCACTCTGGAGAAGCTCTAATAAACTCATACTTGTTTAAGCTTACAGCGAAATTTTTGTCGTGTATTCCCTTCCTTTTTAAGGCACATATATTCTCCTATACACTAAAAATGTACAGTGGCATACCAAATCAAGAATTTGTATTTGGAAAACTGAGTAAAGTTTCACTATGCAGACCCAGAATTGCCAGTAGAATTAGGAAATCACTAGAACGTGTGTGACATCATGAGGAAGACAAGACGATCTTAAAAAGCATCCCATCTTTCCCCATTTATAAACTAATTCAAGAACAAGAGCAACAAACAACACCTAGCACTGCAAACTCAAGTGGTAGGTGTGTGTTTGTTTGCATGTGTGTGTGTGTGTGGGGGGGGGGGGGGGGGGGGGGGTTAAATAAAAGTGGAACTATTGGAGGGTATGTATCCCAATAAATGTGGAGTAAAACTATCATTGCATTTCAGAAAAAACAGCATCATTCAAAGACGGTGGTGGTAGTTGATGGTCCGGGGCTACTAGCTGCTTCAGGCCCTGAAGTAATACTAATGTGGCTGAATTACTACAATTCTGTAAATCAGTGTGGGACAAAATTCCTCCAAAGTATTGTCAGATACTCATCACCATCTAAAATGATTGATTGAATTTGGGTGTGGCCACAAGTCTTTAGGTTTAGGGGTCAGATTCATTTTCACACAGGACCTGGCTGGCTTGGTTGGCTTTGTTAGCCTGATTAATTCATCATCACATGAAAACTAAATTCTGTATGGTCATGGTCTTCTTTGGCAGATGCTTTGGTTTTTCTTGCTGATCTTAAATATTATACTAAGATAAAAAAAAATCTGTGAAGGGGCAGATATACTTGTTTCAAAACACTGGAGAAACAATTGTGTGATTACAAAATGAAATTTTTATGCAATTTTGAATCTTTTTCTCTTTTATTTCTACTTTTAAGTTCAGAAACAGCTGGGATGAGAATCAGTTCCTCCAAATCTGAGACCATGGTCTTGAGTAGGAAAATGGTAGAATGCCTTCTCCGGGTCAGGGATGAGGTCCCGCCCCAAGTGAAGGAGTTTAAATATCTCAGGGTCTTATTCACAAGTGGGGGAAAGATGGCGTGAGAGATCGATAGATGGATTGGTGCTGCGTCTGTAGTGATGCGGGCGTTGTACCGGTCTGTTGTGGTGAAGAGAGAGCTGAGCTGGGAGGCAAAACTCTCAATTTACCAGTCGATCTACGTTCCTACCCTCATCTATGGTCACGAGCTTTGGGTAGTGACCAAAATAATAAGAACACCTAACCCACGTCCAACCGGGAGGAGGCCAAAAGGAAGATCCAGGACACGCTGGAGGGACTATGTTTCTCAGCTGGCTATGGAAAACCTTACGATTTTCCTGGAGGAACTGGCCCAAGTGGCTGGGGAGAGGGAAGTCTGGGCCTGCTTAGGCTGCTGCCCCCACGACCCGATGCCGCATAAGTGAAAAAGTATTGATGGATGGATGAATAAAGCTCAAAACTCTATGAGACATTGTCAGGTCTGCTGGGTCCAGGTTCCTCACTTAACTTAAAAACGTCTCAGGGATCTACACGTCAGTAATCAACACTTATAAGCTTTCTCTTTGTTTTGTTTACAGGTTTTTACATTCCAAACTATGAAATCCTGAACTAGAGGACAGGAAAGAAACCCTGACACTGAACTGCAGCACAGGAACAAAGACTGAGTCCAAATCCAATAACGGGGAGAAGAGTTAAAGAATGAGAGCACTTTTCAAGCCAGGCAGACTAAAGGAAAGAAGGAGAAAAAAATACAATTCCATCAATCTGTATCAGTGAATGATTAATTAATTTCAGCTGAATGATCTGTTCTAGGCTTGTGAGATATCAGTTTCTATTCCTTTTACACTTTTACTGAAGATCTCAAGAGACTGGTAGTTCAAAAGAAGGTTCAATTTGGAAATGGGTTCAGAAAGTCTGCTATACGTTTGGCTTTGATGTGTTTTAACTGTCTTAATCTCTGTTCAGAAATGGGGAAATACATTTGTTCCATTGTATATGCCTCCTTCTCCTTCTTCTTCATGTTACGTTTCAGCTACATCAAACTTTTGATTATTTTCTTTGACATTTATTTTTAGAAGATTCTAATTGAACCAACCTATAATGTGTGTGTGTGCATGTGTGCATTCGTTTGTGTGTGTGTGTGTGTGTGTGTGTGTGTGTGTGTGTGTGTGTGTGTGTGTGTGTGTGCATGCGTGCATTCGTGCATACGTGTGTTTGTGTGTGTGCATGCATGCATTCGTGCATACGTGTGTGTGTGTGTGCATGCGTGCATACGTGTGTGTGTGTATGTGTTAATCTGCTGAGATTTCAACTCACAGCTGGAGGAAGAAGTGGGAGGTTGTTTGTTAATCAAAGAACAGAGTCTCATCCTGCCATTTTCTGCTCAGATTTCCCATCTTTGGCTGGCCTCATGCCCCTCACGTTACCCTTTAATATATCTGACCTTTAGATATATTCCCTCACAGGTAGATGCGCGATAGCTGTTTATTCAAAAGCAAACCAAACTTGTAAAGAGGGTAAAGCCTTGAGTCAGAACTCTGCAGGGCTGGACGGATATTGAAATTGGTCCAACTCCTCTCTCGAATCGAGGGACCATTGTAGTACGTCAAACAAAAGGTTTTTATCAGAGGCTCTCAATGTAACCCCCTCCCTTCACTCTCATGGCCACCAACTCGTTTTCTCTTCCTCTCTTTTCTCATTCATTTATTCCACTGTGTGTGGAAATAGGCTGGGCAACAATTAATTTCAGAGTGAATTCAGGCAGGATCTATTACCCCTCTCTGCCTCTATTGCTCTAATGGAAATCTATTTCACTTCTCTTTTGTGTCCAATATAATTTAATGCCCATTTTATTAATGGCCTGAAATAATTACGGAAGGCTTTTGTGATTCTTGAGTATGTTTCATTTAATTGTGTAATAAATGTCTAATCAGAGCTCCCATCTGAAGCCATTATGGCATTAAAATTAACAATTACGCCACAAATGTCTTGGTGAATGCGTTGGGGTCTATAGAAATCGTTGCTGATAACAAGACACATATAAATCATTCATGAGAATTTTTGCAGAGAGAAAGAAGTGTGAGAGATAGGAGGATGGGAGGGAGAGAAAAGATGGGAGAAGAAAAGAGAAGAAGAAAGAGGCTGAGTTTTCTTTATTCCATTGAAAAACGGGGATGGCCAGAAGATAGGGCATTCTAAAACTGTGTCACCCTCTCCAGTCCCTTTCTTCCGCCGTCTCTCTCTCTATCTCCCTTTAATTTGCCTTCCTCTTTATTTTTGAAGTGACAGATTTCACTTTGGGAATTCATTAACCGTTAACTTGAGCGATAAAATATCTATCAGGCCCTCTGCCCGGTTCCTTTGCTAAGCTGCGTGGCGCTCCGGTTCAACGTTGTGGGTGACCGAAGGCAATTAAAGAGGCTTCACACTCCCTCACTCAGCCAGCATCACTTTCTCTGTGAAAACGGGAAGGCTGCTCAACGTACCAGCAAGAATTGTTTTCTTAGCAGCCAAGTATACAAATTTCATGGTATGGGGGAACTCCATCTGCCACAAAAAAACCCTCGTCAGTTCCTCTGTGTCATTTCCAAGCTAATAAACCACAATTGGTTTTGGTGAATCTATTTTAGTAGCATACGGTTTTGGCCTTCTTTTTCTTTATTACCATGATACACAAAGGGCTTCATGGTCCTACCAGGACTCCTCAACAGGGTGTGACTCTGATGTAGTTAATGTCTTGGTGTTATCCGATCTCCCATCTTTGTATCAAACCGTTTAGGATAAGTTCATTTCTGGTTCTCTGTCCCATCTGATCACTGCATGCTGCTACTGCAACTCAGTCTTACAAACAGAAGGAACAGCAGAGTCTATTACACATAACTGACAGTTTGTAGAGCTCTAGATGATTCTATATCAAATACAGGCCATTTACCATTTTAGTTGCCAATGGTCGCAGACCAGTGAGGACAGGTACAAAGAGATCACTGGACTTAGTCATCTCCTTTATTTCTACAGATGATATGACATTTATTTCTATTTTGTTAATCTGCCTTAACTTCTTAACTTCAATCATTCTGACCTCCAGAGTACTGCCAGAGACCAACTAACCGGATGATTTAGGGGCCATGTTGGGTTCAAGAATCATGTAAAAATGCATCACAAGCAAAAACATTAGGATTTTAAAGCCACAAATGTAATATTTTTACCTGTTTTCTACCAAATTCTGTGTATCCAGTGCACAAACTTGTCCTTTTTCATTAATATTTCTCACCAACATCAATTCTAAATATTCCTCTCAGCTTCAAATTTTACATTTTTAATACATAAATTGTGGTCGACGCTCCATAGTCATCCTCCATCTTGAAATACGGTAGCTATTTAGGGACATACGAGCTCTGAGTTACGCGTTTGCACTATGACTGTAACCTGAAAGAAACAGCAGAGGGCAGCAGTGCGCTGTGGAAGCATGGCGTCTGACAATGCAACTAAGAAGAGACGAGACTAGCTGTTACACTGTTGCTGGACTTTGTTAGTTTGAATAACAAACAATGAAATCAAAAGACACATCAAATATGTCAGGTCTTATTGTTTTCCAACACTCAGCAGCCGCATATGATGAGAACCCCGCCCGCAACAGCTAGACACCAGCATCCAAGTGTTGTTCCTGACTCACCTCAAGCTGATCATTTCTTTTCTTCATAATAAAGCTCCCAATCCGGTCCCAAAGTATCAGTTCCAAAGTCCTTCTTCAATAAAGTTCCTTCTATTAAAGCCTCCTCTGTTACCGCAGCCTGCCGTGTCTCTCCCAACACGCTTCAGCGGTGGTCCGCTAGCCAGTAGCTATGTTAGCATTAGTTACTTTATTTCCACAGCGTGTCCCCGGCTCCAGCCAAACCTCATCGGCTATCCGATCGATAAACAGCCAGTGGTTGATGTTAGCTCCATCTCGATCTTCACTGCGGCTCCATGTGCTACGATCAGCTGATGGCTAACCGGCAGACTCTTGTTTACTCCGCTGCTCTGATCCACATGACACCGGACGCCACAGCTGATGTCACCCCTCCTCCGTGTGTGAATCGGTGACAGGCAGCCATGCTAGCTTCCTTCAGGACTGGTAGGTTGATATAACAGCTAACAGCAGTGTTTCCCCTAGAAATGTTTACAGCCATGTTGACTGAGGGGGGTGGCGGATCGCGCCGCCTCGTCGCGGGGTGGGGTGGGGGGGTATTTGGGTGCGCGCGTCGTCTCGTAGGGGGATGGGGGGGGTTCGCCTGGCATTATGCATTAAGACTGAACAGTCATTAAAAAATGTTTTTTAACTGGTGGAGTAGTTAGATGCTTTGTGTGGGTTAGGCTACAGAGACTGGAAATAGATCAATCTCATGCTTTTTATAAAAAAACGAACCAGATGGCTGGAGTGAACGCTGGAGTTGTTGCCTTTTTGAGTGGGCCACCGTAGCTGCAATACTTACTCTGAACTGCATGGCGCCAAAGAGTCGCAATTTTTACCATGATTTCGATGAATATCCCACATAGCTCCTTTAATGATAAATGCATTTCTGAGTCAGATGACTCCAAAGTGCTTTACACTACAATGAATCATTCATCCATTCACACACACATTCACACGCTGGTGGTGACTAGTTACATTGTAGCCACTACAGACATATATAGGCAGACGCGCAGTGGACTGGTGCTGCCTATTGAAGCTGCCGTAGTGGCCGGCCACCATCTTAGATGGGTCTCCATTCGCCCTCAGTGCATTCATTTCTACTGAGGAAGGTGCTTACCCAACTAAAAAACAAATTTTATCAAACCTTTCACAAAATCAGACACATGGTATGGCATGATAATTAAAATATAAATATAACTAAACAAAATAAATGAAAGTATAAAATCCCATCAGGTAGGCTAGAAAAGTCAATAGTAATCCCATGTGATCCGTTTTCAATAGTACGCTGGTTGTTGCAGCTGTGGGCTGCACAAAAACGGGCATAGTTGCCTACCCTGCATTGACTTTGGAGAGTCAGGAGACCCATCCAATATGGTGGTGATGCTGTTGCGCTCTCTAGCGCCCAATGGGGCGTCTACGTATTCATGTCTATGGTGGCCACAGCTGCCCAGGGGCACACTGAGAGGCGAGGCTGCCGTACAGTAGCGCCACGGGTCCCTCCAACCACCACCAGCTGGCAAGGAGGATGAAGTGTCTTGCCCAAGGACACAACAGCAGAATTCTCTGCCAGGAGCTGGGATCAATCCTGCAACCGTCCGATTACTGGACAACTCGCTTCACCTCCTGAGCTACTGCTGCCCTGTGCTTTTTTTTTAATAATCAGATTTTATATTTTAGGAGTAGTCCAGATGTGTGCTACACATCACACTAGTCACTATTACTGGTGAGTTAGAAAAACATCCACACCACAATGCAGTGTGGACTCAGGTCTCAGATGTACAAGGTAAAGAGTAGATGGGACAAGACAGTCACACACACGACGGACAACTGGTAAGGTCATCACTCAATGAAAAGTCCATTTACTTCATTAGCTTGAGCTATGCTGTGAATTTCTCTTTTAAAATCCTCCAAAGGGATAATTTCAAAAAAAAAAAACAGTGGCAGCTAAAAAAGTTCTGAGGTAAAAGAGTGTGCAGGTAAGAGGCACTGCACCTCTGTGTGAAGTCATTGATACAATCAAGAGAAGGACTAGTCTCTTTCTCTGGAAGGCAACAAATTCATTCAACAATCAGTGCAAAAGCCGGCATTTTTCTCACAGCATGCCAAGGATTCTTGAACCTCTGAAAATTGTTTTTTCTGCTTTCAGAGACACAGAATAGTCAAACAAAGAGGAGTTTTCTAAAACTTCATGCAACCTTGATTTAATAGATTTTTGTATGATTGATCGAATGTCTCCGTTTTTAGATGATGCTTAGCTCTGTGGTGCAGTGAAAACAAGTTAGTGGACAGAATAAACAACTCCACCTCAGGTAACCCTGGATGATGACTAATGTTTTACTGAATAACCTCATATGACACACAAACACACACACACTCACGATTGCACACATGCACACACACTTGAGCATTTTGCTCATCATGGTCAGTGATAAAGAAAAAATACAAGTGGTACTTGCAGCAAGGCTACGTCAGACACAATGGAGCCTCCTAATGAGGGTTTAATGTGTGATAAAATATGTATAAGCATAATGCTGAATGTCCTGAACCTTAACAAGTATATTTTTCATCTGGTGTCAGTACAAATGCATGGAAAATATTTTTAAAAGCATTTTAATATTCTTTTATTCAACATCCATCCATCTAATTACAACCACTTATCCAGAGTTGGGTAGTGAGGGCACCAGGTCCACAAAAGATGTCTATATAGACATTTCTATAGATATTCCTCTCCCTAGCAAAATTCTCCAGCTCCTCCTGGGGGAATCCAGACGGGATATTTAATCCTCCGATGCTGCCATTTCCTGAGTTGGAAAAGCAGCCACTGAGGTCCGAGCTCAGCTTGCCCTGGTGTGGGCGGCTGTGAACGGGGGCCTAGGGGCTCGCTGTTATGATCTCCTGGGCCTCTGGCATGGCTGCTGGTTGGCTACCCCGCGATGATCCTCTGCGCTTCTTGGGGGGGGGGGGTACCTCTGGAAGTCTGAGGCTTGGATCTCCCCCATGTCTTCTAGGGGTCTTGGGGGGGCAGGTCTGTGGCCCCTCACACTCACTATTGGACACTCCTGTAGAGAAACCTTAAATACACCAGCGCGTGTGCACACACAGGTGCTCTCACAGGTATGGACTCGGGTTTTTGACACATTGCCCTGGGCTGTGGTTGGCACTATGAATGAATTATTACCGTGTGCTTTTCAGATAAAAATTTTTACTGTTATACATCCTTATGTTGTTTGACACAGTGATATCTTGGTTCTGTTGTATTTTTGTGTGCCCCCCCCCCTCTCTCTCTTTCTTGAACATACTTTATTGTTTATTTTTTTCACCAAGAAAGATGAACTCACTAAGTTGAGGTGAAGACTTGCTCCTAATCTAGAGGCAACATTCCGCCCTTTTTGTACCCTAAACAATAAATGGTATAAAATATATTTTATGATCCAACCAACTTCAAGTCAATGAAGATAACAGGTCACGTTTTTAATGCCAAAACTCAAATGCCTGGATAAAAAGACAGAATAAAGTATTTCATACATGCCAGTGGATTAAACAGAGCTATGATTCTGGTACAAAGAAAGACACGACAAAGTAAAGAAATAAAGTGGAACAGTTAAAAAAAATCTAAGCACAAATCCCTCTATTAGGCTTTCCTTTGACCAAGCAGATTCTCTGCGATTTGATTATCCTTTTAACTGCTGTGCAAATTAACCTTGGCATTTTCACAAAAACACGAGCGTCTTTGTGATTGCGCCTCACACCTTTTCCCCTCCTCTTCTTCCAGTCCATTTAACTCCAAGCTCCAAATTTCACGGTCAATTTTATCTCACTCCTTTTCAAAGAGTCCATCATCAATTCTTCACAACTTTTCATGTCCCCCTTTTCTCTGCAGATTCGCTGCGAAATTGTCCATTCAGGTTATTAAATAACTGTGACTGCTATAAATTTCTGGCAACACCCAGCCCTTTAAAGATGCATTTGGATTGCTGACCCCCAGCAGTAATTAGTCTTAGTCTTTGTTTGTTTATCCACAAATTATACAGCCATTTTAATTCTTTATATTACGCTCTAATTTACCCCCACCCACTACACACACACACACACGCACACGCACACACACACACACACACACACACACACACACACAAAGACCTTTAATTGCACATCCAAGTGAGACATCGACTGTTACAGGCATACTTCAGGCAATCAAAACTAACAGTCTGAGTTGTATAATCTCTAAATAGTTCCTGATGCCATTGAAATTAGTTAGAAAACTTAAAAAAATATGAATATATAAAATCACACTAATTTACAAGATATTTTAAAGGTTAATTAAATCAATGCAAAAATATATTCAGGTTTAAATGAATTCTGGTTTAGAATCTATTTCTATAAACTTCTAACAAATTCATTGAGTCCTTTCTGTGTTTTGGGAGGCTTCTGGTGACTGATGTTGAAGCAATGGCTGCATTTGTGGCCCCTCCCACGTCCCAGAGCACTCACAGGCGGCCCAGTCCTTGCTCAGCTTCAGTCAGAACAACAGTTACACAAACATGGCCAATTTGGCAAATCAGGTGACTTAATGTCATTTAGCAACTTCCTTTACTGAAGCATCAGCAACATTGCTTTGTACTCAGATGTGTTTCTCAACTCTATTGTTGAGGGTTGGAGAAGAAACACAAGCACAAAGCAGTTGTCAAATACCTAATGGCAGTTTATGTCATTGAATGATTTAATATTTTAATGCAGTCCTTCCATTTCTTTTCTGCCTTAAATGAAAACATCTCAATATGACACTGAAACCAGTTGAAACATTTAAAGGTGTGGTTCACTCCTTTAATCGATACATTTGCAGTGGTCTCTGGTAGGAATGCATGCCTTGCAAGCTGTACTCAGGGCAAAAAATCCCATCATTCCTTGTTTCAGCACCGACAAGGCTGCCGCCGCACAGGGTGGCAGCAGACAGCAGGGTTTGGATATTTGGACATCTTGCCTCAGACTGGATAACAGCAACGTGACTCTACCACTGACTTGTGAAATGGATGTTTAATCTCCACAAATAACACAAGCTTGAACGAGTTGCTGTGTTGTGGTGTTGCAAATGCTAATGGTTAGCTTCTACTAGTTGAGACGTTCTCTGCTGTTTCCTGGAGTCTAAACCAACAACAGCCTTCCCCATCGTGACTCAAGATGTCCATAAATGTTCAGTGACAGTGTGACGTAGGAGACTATTTTCATGTTCAGCCTGCATGAAAAACTCAGAGTGACCGATTATAATCATAAATAATCATTAAAAAATGTTTTTTTTTTTGAGAACCACACCTTTAAATGCATTTACTTGCATTTACTTGCTGAATTAATGTAGTAGTTTTTCTTTACTCCATTTGTTAGGTCACCTGCTCTGAAAAAACTGTTATGTCCTCCTACTTGACCAGTGACAATAAAGATTTGGCTTATTTCTAAATAAAATCTAATGTTAAGCGTGGCGGTTAGACAACATAGCACCCTGTAATCCGAGTGTGGATGTCTGTGACAACACCAGATAGAGAACTTCATGATGTTGTTAAGCTGGGAGTTTTTTCCTAGACACAGTTTATACTAAGATGTAGGAAAACACTAATACCAAACCTCAGGAATGATGGACATGCAGCGGGGATTTATAGGGTAGCTTAGCAGCTATGCTGTTCTGATGCTAAAGTTATTTGTGTAAATAAAATGGAGAATGTCAGATTTTATGTACACACTCAGGTTTCTTTCTATCTTTTTGCTGAGCTAGCTTTGTATTTTCTGACTTACTGAAAATGTTTAGACTCTGCTGGTTGAGCTTACATGGCTTAAACAGTAAAATGAAGTCAACGACTTCTGGTTAAATCAGTAGTTTTATTTCCCTCCATTTCTATTTATCTTTTACAGAGCAATGTGTCATGTGGTACAATAAAAGTGGTAGGCTATACCGATAGTCAAACTAGACCATAATGCATTATGACCTCAGCCAACAGACCATACCTAGTTATTCATAATTTTAGACTTTTTGAAAATAATTTATGAACTAAATGTGATTTAAATCACAATTCAGAAATGTTAAGTCTAAATGTTAAATAAGCTATATAAACTTTAAGTAAAAATTGAGCTGTGGGTTAGAGTTAGGGGTTAACCTTTTTAATTGTTATTTCTGATTATAATCAGTCACTCTGAGTTTTTCATGCAGGCTGAACATGAAAATAGTCTCCTACACCTATCTCCTGCATTAGCTTCTGATAGAAAATAGATGGTGAAACTCTAGGATTTGAAAAGACCAACAGATCTATGTCACACTGTCACTAAACATTCATGGATTCACCCATCTTGACTCACGACAGAGAAGGCTGTTGTTGGTTCAGCGTCCAGGAAACAGCAGAACAGCAGGAAACCCTAACCCTAACCGTTAGCATTAGCAACTCCACCACACAGCAGAACTCCTCCAGGCTTGAGTTTTTTGTGGAGATAAAACATCAACGTTGCAAAGTTAGATGGTAGAGTCACATTGCTGTTAGCCAATCAGAGGACAGATGTCCAAATATCAGGAAATAAGACTCCAAATCCTGCCATGTTCAGCTCAACTCTGATGTGGAACACTTCTAGCACACACACACACACACACCCCACACCCCCAGTGCGACTTACAAGTGTAGCGTGAGGGCTATAGCCACATATTTATAAAGGATCACTGAGATGTAATATTCCGTATTAATATGAATTATTAATCTTAATGATCTTTAAATGTTAATTCAACATTACGCTAGGTTATTTTACTGTAAGTAAACCGCACACTTCAGAATAATTCAGACAGAGTCAAGAAAATAGTTATAAAAATAAATTTAATACTATATTTCTTAATCAGTGATGACACAGGACAAATTATGATGAATGATGGTTAAAGCAGGATACTGAGACAATTAATGAGGTGATGGAATGTAGCTAGGTGTTATGTTGCATAATCAGCATTAAGTGTCTTAGAATCTTATGATGTCTGGGTTAAATCAATCTGGATGGTTTAATCAGTTATCAAATTAATAAAGACCATTTGACACCAGCGTGCAGGGCTACTTCACCTCTGTGTGGAAGCTCCCGGTGACTCAAGGGTCGGCTAGAGGTCGGTGCTGACGGCTGTTGGCGATTTGGACCTCTGAGGTATGGAGGCAGTAGCGGGCCCCGATACAAACCGATGGTCGTGGGTTACTTCCGGGTGACTGCAGGGTTTGGTGAAGTTGCTTGCCTTAGAGGCAGCTTACAAAAATAGTTGACCTCGGGGTCAAAAAGAGAGAAGATGGTTCCTTTAGAGATTTGCTTTCCCGGCCGGCCGAATCAAGGAAGCGTAGCTAGAGTTGTTTTAGGTTCACCCCTTGGAGAGGAGTGGACCTCGTCAAGACTTGTCAGGACTTGAGCAGGAACTGAACTGTTCCGGGGGTTTTATCATTTCTAATGTTTATTAATTTGGGCGAATCAAATTTTGACACATTAGAATAGGCGTTACCAAGATGCCTCAGACACCATGTCGTTTCTTCAACACTTAAAGATGACTCATCCTTAATGTGGTGTAAATCTTATTAAACCTTAATGTGAGTGCAAATACTAAATGTTCAAACACAATACTATTATTACTTGTGAATGTATCTACTGACAGGTTAACATTACTTTAACGCATCCTAATTTGTGTAATTAGATATATGAAATACATCCTTACAGGAACAAATATTCCTTTTAACTCCATCATTCATTATTATTATGACATTAGATTTCACATATTGTCATTCAACAAGTATGATTATACATTTATGTTATACATATAAAGTCTTTCACAAGGCAGGAAAGATGAACTTTATTCAAGAAAGAGATAGGAAAGATGCGTCGGGATCCTTGAGTTGTCCTCATCCTTGAGTCGTGATGTCTCCTGCTGGATAAGCTAGAGACACTTAGGACAAGATTAAGAATACTCGTCTCTGGGACACGATATCAGAGTGTCCCGACGTATTGACATGACCTGTAAATGAAGAGTGTAACTCAGTTCATCTAGGAGAAAATCCATGAGGCCATGTTGCTACACAAGGCATTCATAGAGACCACTGCAGATGTATATTTCTGGAAATCACCTTTGTAGTTCTTGGTGAGGTACCGTGGGGTCATGACCCGACTTTGGGAACCACTGCTCTTGACGTGTTTCCAATATAGGAGTTTCGGGCCTTTCTGGGAGGGGAAAAATTTACCAGGAGATACAATGACTCCATCCTCTCAGCTGTTGTTTTTCCATACTAATTCATACGGTGCTCTGTGAGACAAGAAAGCCCACAGAATTCTGTCGTTTTGGGGCTTTTCTTCTGCGTTTTTCGGTTTTGGGAGCTTGAATGCTGCTTATTTTCTTTTCCTTCTATTCTGCTTCACCAGCAACTCTTCCAATTTTACAAATCTCAGTTGTTTTGGAGACATCTGCTGATGTCATTTCCTACTGAAATAAAACCAGCCAGCATGAATTAACCAAAAGTTCCACTCAGCAACTCTACTGGGCCATTCTGAGAACCCACCCTTGTTCAGGTACTCTGTTGGTTCCTGAAAATGGCCCAAAAACGGTCCTTTCGACTGGCCTGGTGAAGTGGAGACACGTGAATGCCGGGAAGTTCCGATAGTGGGAACCAACAAAATAATTTTGTCCATCACTTCAGATTCAGGTGAGTATGTCAGTGGATCTTCATTTATGCATAACTGTGATTAAAAAGCATTGTTGCATTCAAGTAGTGTTTGAAATGTCAAATAAATAAATAAATAAAAAACATGATCAGCCATTTTCTATTCTGTCTATACAGTAAGTACAATGTAATGAGTGAGCAGTTTGAACCTAGCCTCTGATGCACATTTGGATATTTAAACAGCATCTTTATGCAAATTCAGTGAATAAAACATTGTTATGTGCTTGTTTGTGCTCCTTAAAGACAATTTAGTGTCTACTTTTGGAACACTGCTCTTTACTGGACAGAGTAATTAAGATAAAAGCAATTTCTTTATGACATTTAGACACACAGTCTAAGTTCCTTCCTTTGTCTTTTAAGACACCATGAGCTTTAACTGGAGACCAGTGCACATCATCTCTCGGCTGAGAGGGTAAATGAGGGATCCCCAGACTCCAGGATTACCCCTTTATTGAGAAGACGTTCTGCTAAGCCCCGACCACTGACACATATTCCTGTTCTGTGGCCTATTCACTTTGAAATATGTCTTGTCAGGGAGGCTTACAGAAATCTACATAATCCTTTTTCATCACAATTAAAGATATCACTGAACAATAAAATTGCTTGCTCTCTGGTTTGTTTCATGTTGCCTTGACAAAAGAAAGAGGGAGAGGAAAATGCAGCTGGGTGCTGCTGGGGGTTACAAAAGGTCAGGATGGATTCTGGATGATTTCTGCAGAGAGCAAATTGTTTCTTATCGTTGTTTTTCCTTGACAAGGTTGCATTGGTTCATGTGAAACAAATATATGAAATAATCTGCTAGTGTCAAACAAATGTTTTAGAGGTGCTACAGGATTTTTCCTCCTGGAATTTTATTAAAATAATTCCCAAATCTGGCAAATAAAGAGTATTTATGCCTCCCTGACGTGATTGGTTAATACAAAGATAAAATAAAGAAGGTGCAAATAGGAATGTAAAAAAGGATTTTATCATCCGTCCAATTTGATCTTAATCAGCTTCCATGTCATTATGTTGTCTGTTATATTTTTATAGCTCCAGCTCTAAACATGATTTCACATCAAATAAAGGGTTTGTAATCTTAGACAGTGACAGATTTCTCATGTTTATCCGAAAGCTTACAGGATGCAGCGTTTGCTTTAAAATGAGTTAAATTCCTGTTTGGTGTGTTCCTCATAAAAGACAGTAATTAAATCCTATTTGAGAGAATACAGCTCATTTTAAACATTCTGTTGGATGAATTATCACGTCTATAAAGATATTTACAGTTTGGGTATGGTATGGGGATAAAATGTAGATTTTGAACATGCTTTGACTAAGAGATGTAGTGTAGGCTTGAATATCTCTGGTCGTTGGGTGACGGTGTGTCTCGAAACACCGCCAACAAAATGTTTCACTAAAGGGACAATGTGTAGTTTTCACCATTAATCTCTGGAAATATCCATTGAAATGTCCAGCTGTTGAAAAATATTGGCGGCTTCGCAACATATAACCATAAAAATTGGGTCTAAAATACAAAGGGCGTGGGTCCATAGTCTGTGGGGGACGTCATATTAGATGCCATGTGAGCCAGCTTGGGGTCCTGTGCATGCCGATGATGTCACATTAGATGATTGGCTGGACGTACGACTTACGGGAGTTACGTTACCACGTTCGAAAACATTTAGGTGGTAAGAAACATGAATTTAATAACAAAACTGCTAAACTCTTTCCAAAATCTATGTGAAAGAACAGACTCGAAAAAGAGATGCAATATATTTTGACCGAGTGGTATTGCCGTAGTGTGACGTCTTTGGCAGGCGCAGGATCCCGAGCAGATCCGGAACTTACACCACCAGAAAACTAGCATCGGCACTGCATTCTCTCGATGGAATTAACTGAAGGACTATAAAAGTCTGAGGAGTCACGCCGAGGTCGCACGCTTTCTGCTCAATAGGTAACATTTACCGTAATGTTTTTTTTTTTTAATTATCGACAGTCACGGCGATGCGGTGTAAAACTACCCTGAGATGTATGTACTGCCTCCTATCGCCAGCAAACTACACACTGTCACTTTAAACATACATGAGCAACTGAGATCAATTTGATGTGATTCAGCTTTTAATCACAACACAAATCAATATCAGTTTATTCAATTTAATGCAGAACATGATGAAAAAGCACATCAGTGCATTTATGTCGATTAACTAGACTAATTCTGTACTACCTTATAAAAAATGGTATTATTTTAAATTGCAAAACATTTACATAAAATCAGATATACAATAAAAAACAAAACAGGGTTGGTGAAAATGCATGATAATGCATAAATACTAAAACACAAATGAACTTTTATTTAGTTGGTTCTGTATTACTAGTAGATCCACATGATCAGAGTGAAGAACACACTCAGTTTTTTGTTGTTTCTCTTTTTAACCTGTTTTTTAATAATGTGTCGCTAAGGAGAAAAGTAAACCGATAAACAGTAGGAAGAAGAAATCTGTTCTACTGGAGATCCATTCTTCTACACTACACCTTTTAACTGTTAATTTAGCAAAAAGGATGTCTCAAAATGTGACTATTTATGTATGGGTTTTTAAACAGTAATCTTATGAGGTTGAATTTGTTAAAAAAAGACACAAGAAGCCTTTAGATTTAACAAAGGCTGCAGTTATTAGATGTTTTAGTAATAAAGAAATGATTGAACAGTTGATGGAGTGCTCAAATACATGTGCGACACCAGCTGTTGCTAACTTGTACCTGTAAAAGCGACACTCTCTTTCTTTTCCTCGCTCTAATGAGTGTGCTCTATGTCAGGGTGGAAACCTTTTTGCAGAACCTTTGTCTTTACATACAAAATGATCAGTCAGTGGATCTAGCATAAATCTAATCTACATCACACCAGAAATGAGACATTGAACTGTTTGACACTCTGCAGCTTTCCTTTTCTTTATTTTTCTTTACATGGTAAGTGAGTCTCTACAGGTAGCTGAATGTGAGATCAGTCTCAAACTCTGTGTTTGGTCTGAGTACAGCTCCTGTGTTCATTAAAAATAAAAATGTTCAGTCTGTTTTTGTGGAAATTGTTGTTTCAGAATCAGTTTGAGGTCAAAACCTCCTCATTTCTTTTATAGGACTGTGTAAATGCTAGCCTGACAGGTGGTGCAGTGGTTAAGGAGTATGACTGCCACCCAGGTCTGTGTAAATGTCAGACTTTGTTCACCTTTATTCAGAATCAGTGTAAAACGATGCTTTTTGTTGTTCAACATTTTGACACCTCTCTCTCTCTCTCTCTCTCTCTCTCTCTCTCTCTCTCTCTCTCTCTCTGCATCATGCAGGAGGATTCAACACACTTAATCTGCAGGTGTCATTATGAAGACTGACTGCAGAAAATACAGCTTCAATCACACGTGAGAGGCTCGTAAAGAGCAACATAGCAAATTTAACATAATTTCCTAAGAGTTTTTTAGGCAGCTGTCATAAATATCTACACAAAATATCTGCTACTGTTGATTTAATTTAGAAATAATTGCTTCATTTGTCATGGTATTTAGGTTTTTGTTGGGTGAGTGTGCTCCTTATTACAGTCAGGTTGTGACTAATGACAAGACCAGGCCATTATGGTCTCATAAAAGAACAGTTTGTGCAGGGGCTAAAATCCCCTCCTCTCTGTGTGAAGAAGTCCTTGCTCTTAGATTCTTCAGGATTGACACCAAAACATGACCTCTAGCACCCACATCCCCCTGCTTTACTGTGACCTGTAATGAAAATTTCAAATCCTCCCAGGGTCAGCCTCTATTTATTTACAATCAGGAAACTCCACTGAATTCCATTCTTGAGTTTGTAACCTTTCTGAAGGAGCAGTAGCAGTAAAGTGAGGTGAGGCACATTCAACAGGCTCCTGAAGTATAGAGCATAGAGGAGGGCATGGCGAGAAGGACAAATGTAATCTTGTGTGGAAAGTCCAAAAGCCCTGGTTTTTACATCTGCTGAGGCTTTCATCTCTTCCATCTGTATTCTCCAAGTCCTTCCCTACAGTTGGAGGTCAGCTGGTGTCATGACAGATGCACAGGATACACACAGCCCTCACCGTTACCTCTCCATTGTCAACATGACTCTGCATGTCTACGAGTGTCTTTGATCTCCTACTTGTGGGTCAATATCATTGACTTCTTACTCCTCCAAATAAATACAAGACACCCGGTCACATCTGCTAGCTTTACTTGTGAGATGGATAGAATTCCAGCTAAAATTGTTTTAATGATCACATTAAACACATTTGGAACAAAAAGCCATATCTTCAATTCACTTTGGATTACTGGAAATTCCAAATGAACAAACTGAACATCAAACACATTCTCAGTTTAAGAACTAATGAAATATACTGTAAAGAATCAAGTTCTAGAGGATGCAAAGCTTTAGAAATTCACTAAACTCCTATTTAAATTGTATGTGACTGTCATATTTGACTTATAGGGCCTTTTACTACTGTTAGCATTTGATGTTGGCACATTCCTAGGATGTGCATCATGAGCAGTGAATTACTTTAAAGCCAGTCTGGTATAATATCAGTCTTGTTGGCCCTTTCTGCAGCTGTTTGCTGATTACAGCATGACTGTGATTTGGTGGGGATCTCTGGAACTGTTGTAGATTGATTCAGATCTTACATTTCAAGCTGAAATTCCAGTCTGTATAAACCAAATCATGCCAGGGAGCATTATTCCACAGATAAGGCAACAAATACGTCATTTAAATTCTGTCAAGTCAAACTTGAAGAATTTGGGTATTTTGGACAGTCAACATCTCCTAATTAGAACAAACAGAAGAAATCATATGATTCCTGTTTGAACGTCTAACCCTAACATTTATTTTAAAATCCCAACTTTAACTTTAAATGCTCTGCATGAATAACATCCTCTCTATATGACTGAACTGTTGAAGCCATATTTACTCCAACCTGAGAACTATAAACCAAAAGTGTTCTAAAAGCTGATCTGTTTATTGGTAGTCTGGACTACTTTCGATCTAAGACTAACAGTCTCTCCTCATGCATTCAGGATTTGTTTGTGTTAAGAGAGGAAAAATATAATTTAAGAGGGAAGAATATTTTTCAAAAAGGTAAAGTCAGAACTAATGTCAAATACAGACATATGTCATTTTTGCAAGTCAAACTATGGAACAGTCTCAGTGATAAGCTTAAATTGTTTGTGAGTGTTTATTATATAAATGACTGAAAGAGAAAATATTTAAGAACTATAAAGTAACAAAATGAACATGAGAATTAATGCACATGAATAATTTGTCAAAATTTCTGCTGTTTTGTTTTTGCTTGTTGTCTTTTATTTGATCTTGTGTTATGATAGATTTGTAAGGTGATCGGTAGGATAGGCAATTAATAAGCCTCGGCTTCAGCCATTCCTTTCTCAGTTCAGTTACAGTGATGGTAAATTATTTTTATTTTTGGTGAAATATCATGATGTTTCTACATATACTTTAAAAAAATATATTATTGAACGTAACTGAATAACTGAACTGAATAAATTTGAAAACAAGCAGCTTGTTTTCAGTTCACATCCTTTAAGGTGATTTTTTTGTTTGTTTTTTCATTTGTTTTAAACTAGCTGTATAATTTTTGGTTTTGTTTTCATTTTAATGCTGTTTTGTGAAGAATTTTGAGACTAATCTGTGAAAGGTGCTACATATAAATACACTTAGCTTAATTTTAAGTCCAAATGCAATTTAATCCTCTTGAAAACACAGTTAGATTGATATTATATACCACAGGTTGCCTTCTTAGATGTGCATTATAACCGCTCAGAACATTTGACTTCACTGTATTTTTACCTGCCATCTACAACCCTCAGCTGTTTGAAAAACTGTAGTCAATCTTTTGTTGCAGATGGTTGTAATCCTTGAACGTAAAGGTAATTATCTACTAAAGCATGTCTTCCAAATACTAATTTGTAGCGGTCTCTGCAGCTGGGTGTTGTATGGAAGGATGCAAGAGATTTCAGGAGGTAATCTCCATTCTTACTGTACTCTAACAGCACAAATGGCTCCTGGTGGCTTCAGTTAAAAGTGGATCCAACACACACATACACACACACACGCACACACACACACACACACACACACACACACACACACACACACACACACACACACACACCAAAAACCCCAATATTTATTTATCTTCTAGGAACATAGAACAGCTGTCAAGGTGCCATAGCTGCTGTCAAAATGAAATTGAGTCGCGAGTTACTGGCATTGAAATTAAAGATGACTCACAAGCGTAGATAAACTGAACGAGTGGAATAAACAGTCCTCTAATTTCTGAGTCTGTGTGATATGCAGCATTTTTGCACCAGTAAATCATTCTGAACGTCCACAATACCAGTGTAACAGTATGTCAAGTTACTCGGTTCACCACAAGGGACATGGGGACATTTGTGGCTGACTCTTAGCACAAACATGGCAAAAAGGGAGACTACTGAAGCCAGTAGAAGCTGAATTATTCTTGATATAGCTACAGTAGTTTTTATGCTCACATCTCTGTGGTCAAACAAGCTGCTTCTTAATGTAGAGTGACCTCTTACACAGGGGTGACTTGACCTGACTTGTGAGTACTTTCATGCTGATAAAAGCCCAAATATGCTAATACCCAGCAGCAGATGATGCTGAGAAAATCAGCTTTTAACCTCATATGACCACAGGTGGAATGTTCATTGTTGTTTTATTACTTAAAGTGACAGGGGTTTTTGAAGAAATATTAAGACCTTATAGTATGTATACTCCAGCCTCCACCATGGCCACAACCAGAGAGCTGTCTAAGGACACCAGAGACAAGATTGTACACCTGCAAAAGACTGAAAAGTGCTTTGCACTACAGTGTATCATTCATCCATTCACACACACAATGATGATAATGAGCTACATTGTAGCAACAGCCGCCCTGGGGGCACACTGACAGAGGTGAGGCTGCCGAGTACAGGTGCCACTGGTCCCTCTGACCACCACCAGCAGGCAAGATGGGTTAAGTGTCTTGCCCAAAGGACACAACAGCAGCATTCTCTGCTGGGAGCTGGGATCGATCCTATAACCTTCTGATTACTGGACAACCCGCTCTACCTCCTGAGCTACTGCTGTCCCAAAGAATAGAATGCCCTTTACTTTGGTTTTGATTTGATCTGTATTGTCACTGTACAGAAAGCAGTGAAACCCCATCATGCAGGCTGTTTGTCAGGTCTTTTAACAACCTTCAATGTTGAAGTGAAACTGCAAAGTCACAAACAAGCAAATATAAATTTCTGTTGAGACAATCACACGGAAGAGAACATCTAATGAAAAACATAAAAAAGAACAGACTGAACAAGCAGAACTGATGCTTTGTGGAACTCAAGTAAAGTAAAATGAAACTAGAGTAATCGCATCTCTCATTTGTGAAGAATTTTATATCAGAGTGACTTCTAAAGTGAGATTACATTTATGTTGGGTATAGTAATGTGAGCCCATTGGTTTTATGTTGTTGTCTTTGTGCTGCAAACTATGTGGAGTTCTAGTTAAACTGATATGTGATGCAACAAATGGAGGAAACGTAACATGAAGCTTTGTTTTGCTGGTTTCTGTTGGCTTTTATTTAAAGAACCTGTTTTGCTTTTTAATAGCTGTTTGCTAGTCTTGTTCACTGCTGTGTCTATTTCTGCTAGAAAAGCTATTATACTGTAATAGGCCATCCTATATGTGAATATATAGTCTGGCCACGACCCATAGACAGATTTCAGTCATGGGGTAGAATCTATAGTTGTCGCTCAAACTGTCTCTGCATGCTATTGGACAAACAACGTGACATACTCACCGCTACGGATGTCAGTCAACGGGGCAGTCCACCATACTCTGTTGAAGAAGATGCAAATACATCCTTTTTCTTAATAAAGAAAAGCCCAAGTCCAAAGTTGATGCCAAAGCCATTTCAAATGAGCAGTCGCCATCTTTGTTGTTTCACTCTGCTGCAGCAACACCCCGCCCACCAAACTGATAGAACGCTGTGATTGAAAAGACACAAGACTCTTCGGGCTTGCTGAAGTTCCAATGGAACATGGCTAGACTGATCTGCTACGGTCTCTCTAAATTTCTAGGCTAATAATATAACTGAGTTTTTTTTTAATCCCTAACTCTTTGCCAAGTCCAAACCTTAGAACCAGCACTGCCTGTGTGACCGCACATTAAATCAGCTGTACTGGGACAGGTGTAACGTCTAAATGGTAGTGTGTATGTGCTGGGCACAGACTCTACAAAGTAGGTGTGCTCAGGTGGATGCTGTCACGCTCCTCACCTGAGCTCCACAGCGTGAGCAGTGAGGAGAGATGTAGCGTGTGATTAGACCCAATCGCAGGGAGTGCTAGCGTTGGGTGACGTCTAACACGCAGTTTATTATAGGCGCACCGACACGCACCTCGAAGTGAAACGAGGAGGTGGCGATGTTCCAGAAAGGAAAAAACGGGCTTACTGTTAGGATGCAGATGGATGAGGTGAGCGTAGGAGCTCTGGATCATCTGGCGTGAATGTGGAGCCATGACGACTGGAACGATTGAAAGCTGTAGCCGGCTGGCGTGGATCTGAGCCAAGGGGCTAGGAAGCTAAAGCGTGAGGTGAGCGCCGGAAGCTCTGGGCGCACGGCGTGACCTGCGGAGCCGATGCGCTGGAGAAATAAAAGTTAAGGTAGAACTGAAAAACGCTACTAAGCGAGGCGCCGTTAGATCCGAGACGAAACGGGAACGCCAAGGCTACGGACAGAGAAACGATGAGCCAGCGCTGGAGTTGCCGAGAAGACTTGAACTAGTGTGGACGTGATGACGTGGAGAGGTGCGTGACGGTGTGGGGAATGCTGGGAAGTGGAGTCCTAAGTATGGTGCGGTGTCAGAAGGATGGCTGGAAGGCAGGAATCATGACAGATGCAGCTTGAATGAAATACAGAAAATAAAACTATCCTACTAAGAAAAACATATTAAATATTTTAGGAGCGTAACATATGATTCGAGCAGAACTAGTTATTTTCTATCTATTAGTCAGAGACAGACATGGATCGACTTGTGCTCATCAGAAAAGAAAAGAAAAGAAAAGAAAAGAAAAAGAGTCAAGGAAAAGTTTGGTGGAGGTCACAATACCAAACATCCATTTCTATTCTGTTACAGGATAACATGACAAGATTTTATCGTTGTATCAACAACATCTCTAAGCCATTTGATGACTTTTCTCTGCCGTAAACACAAGAAGACAAGCAGAAGACCCTGATACTTATTATTGTCTGTTTCACACAGCAGCTCAGAGCCAATCAAAGTGAACTAATGACTTCTGACCTTGATAAAAGGGACGTTGAACCCCTACAGTCTCAAAAGCTTTGTGTTAATGGGTCAGAGCGAGAGTTAGCTTAGCATATAATTAATGTTTAATAACCCCTGGTTGTTTGTCAACACTTTTCTCGCTGTCTTTTTTTCTGTGCCTTATAATCTTCGGAGTGCCTGCAGGCACAGCATTCTCTGATAGCATCTTAAGCCTCTTGTTCCAATACCCTGGCCTGGCAGTAACAACACTGGCCAGTCACTCATTTACAAGCAAAGATAAATGCACAGTCCTTAATCTGTCTCCAGTTAGGGCTCCAGAAACACAACAGAGGCCAGACCCACGCCTTCAACTCCTCCTCGGGCTTAGCTGCTCCATCAGTCGAACTGCCGCATTGAAAAGCCGCCTCCACACTCACCTCTATCACCTGCCACACAGGTACCAGCTGATAAGCACTCACAGCCACGCTAGTGTGTGTGTGTGTGTGTGTGTGTGTGTGTGTGTGTGTGTGTGTGTGTGTGTGTGTGTGTGTGTGTGTGTGCGCGTGTGTGCGCGCGTGTGTGTGTGTGTGTGTGTGTGTGCTCTCTGCAATTAGATTGAGCTCAAACAGAAATTTTACACGTTTAGTCCATCATCAAGATCCAAACATACCTTTCTGAATAAATCATCTAAACTGCATTCACATTTATTGAATCACAATGGAAACAATGGTAATTTGTTGAGTTATGTGTGTGAAACTACTTAAAGGTTCTGCCATGTAATGATTTTGGAGCAGAGTGGGGTTGAAAGCCCCACCTACAGTTACTCACCTGCACACAAAGTAAACATTAAAATAACAAATTCCAATGACTCAGAGCAGTAAGGTAAGGTGAATTAACAACAACATAAAAAATAATCCAGGGTGTGTTCTTCAACTTCTGAGTTTTGGTCAGGTGTGTAGTGAGTGCTACATCCTGACGTTTACAACTATATCAAAAACAAGGCCAGGAAAAGAACAAAGAAAGATGGAGTACAAGGGGGAAAGGGAACAGGAACTCCCTGGAATCCTGACATAAGAAAACATTAATAAAAAAATAACACAACCCTTGATTTAACCAACCTAGTCACAGAAGAAAATTTGGAACTGGCAATGGTGTACCAATCAAAAGCACCAAAACCCTTGGATAGCAGAATTTAACCTAAAACGTAGTTTATATAGGGCCTTGTCCTGTCAGCACTGATGGGGTTTGGCTTAATTCATTTAATTTAAGAGTCAAAAAGTTTGTGATACATTGTAACTGCATTGTATGATGCACTAGACCTCATGGTATACATGTGACGTTTTCACATCTGGCTTGGCCCGGTCCAGTCTAGGTATCGTCAGCCCACCCCTGCGGGACCTGGTTGTGTTCACATATCCTTCTCAGGATGTGTCTCCGAGCACATGGGCGGGGCAAAAGACACTTGGAGAAGTCCGTGTTGTCCTCTGTACGTTAGTAAACAAAGACGGCTGTGAGCAGTGTTGCTTTGGGAGACTCTGATATGAAGCACACTGCTTCTTACTCTCAATGAAACTGCTGTGTGCTTCTCACAGCAGTCTGTCCTCACGCTGCCGCGGCTGGAGCAGTGGTTCCAAGCTGCAGTCAGAGAAGATGTTTCCCCCGACGCATCCAGATTGATAATGAATCGTGAATGCGGGAAGCCGCTGCTGGCTGATTCCACTCACCAATCAGAGGCTCCCTCTATATGAACTTCAGCCGGCCAATCAGTCGGTAGTGGGTGTGTTGAACCGACTTTGCCCAAAGTAGACGGCTAGGGAGCAGGTCCAAAAAAAATGGTCAGCTGAGCACAGAAAACAGATTACCCAGCTGTGAACACAATTAACCTACCAGGGCTGGGCCGTGCCGACCCAGATGAGAAAACGGCTATAAATCCAGACAGCCTGTATAAATCATGGTTAGTGTAATTTAAGCTTAACACATTTAACTGTATATTAACTAATATTTACCAGTAATCATGTATTTTGAATGCCCGGCTTTAATCACAACCCACAGCAGTGTGAATGCTCAGGTAATAAACAGTAATGGTTCAAATGAGACACCGATCTGATAGATAGTCTGCAGCATCACCAGTTTCCTCCTTCTATCTCCTTACAGCAACCTTTTAACATGTTATCACTAAATAAATTAATTTCTCAGTTTCAAATAATGAAAAGTGCGTTGATGTTACAGTTTTCAAGAGAAAATAGGTTTTTTTCCATCTACAACAGAACATACATTTTATGTTACACTAAACTGTTAATATCTTGAATTTAAACAAAACAATGCCCCCACTTCCACTCAGATAATGACATAATTATGTTTATGCTAATTAATAATAAGCTTCAAGGCACAATTCTAAACTCTGGAGAGCCAACCTACTTGGACATATAACGTGATAATATGCTAATCCAAATCAAACAGGGCTGGATCTCTTACTGCTTGTCTGCATTAGTTTTCTAGAGAAAATGAACACAATTTATTTGTTTTGAATTCTTTCCGAGTCTTGATTGCCAACATTCCTCTCAGTGTCCTCTTTGCCCAACACAAAATCACTCTCTCTGCCTTATCATTGTTGAGGAAGGAAGGGAAAATATTTCTATGCCAGTCGGTTACACAAGCTCATTAAAGTTCATGCTATCCACTCGGTTTCCCTTTGGTTTGAAAGAGACAAAAGAAGAACAATATCCCATTAAAGGCGGGTTCCTCATCCTATTCAGTTATATTTGTAGTGAAGTGTCAGTGTTTTTCTGTGGATTAAAGTCTGATAGCACTCGCAGGAAGAATGATTTCCCATTTGAAGACTTGTGAATACGCACAAGAAAAGAAAGACAGAGGAGAACAGACGGAGAGCAAACCTGAGCAAAAACAGATGAGTGTGAAACATAATGGAAGAATGCTTCTTATGCACAGTCTGCAGCGGGTGAATTAGGAGGCAAATAGTGTGATTACTGTGTGATGCAGTGGTGGAAGTGGCGGTGCTGGTGGGATCTTGCCAGCCCTGGGATGCAGATAGAAACCACCAGGGGTACAGGAGGGGAGAGGCAATTGTGATTTATGGGTAGCAGCGGGCTGATAAGGCAGCTCCCTTCATTTAATGTCTTATCGGCTGCGTTAAAGAAAGGCCACAATTTGCAGCATTCTTAAAAGCCCCAGATGTGACTAATCTCTGCAACCTTCCAGACGATCTGTCTCAGGGAAAACTATAGATCACTCACTTGTCTCACTGATCCCAGACTCTTCTCCTTTTAGCTAAACAACTGGAAAGTGGTGGAGCAAAATGTGTTTCTTTGTTTTAGGGTTGTAAGGAGAAGAGTGGAAATTACAAACAATGCAACATCTGAATCGCCAGGCTGGAAGTTTACCGTCTGGTTTGCAAACAAAACAGGAATTTAATTCTATTGAGCAGAGAGTCGGACTTAAATCAGGACTTCACGCTGCTTTTTGGTAATGAAGGTGCAAATAGACATGTAGCATGACATGACATAAAGGAAGTATTAATAGATTCTTTTTGTTGAGCTAATCAAGAACAACTGTTGTTCATACAAAGAATTTGCTACTTTTTATGCAGCAGCACAAAGTGACTAAATTATGTCTGATTTTAATTTACCGTTGTTCAAAACATCTCAGTCATTTAACATTCCTTACACTTTCTAACTCATGAAGCAAAGTGTTTAATGTGTTTTTTACATCAGGGAGGAGTCTGTGAATATTCTGAGGTAGAATTTGTTGCACAAATAGTTGACATGTAGGGAGGAGTCACCAAAGATCTCTAAATTGTAGTCTTCAAAAACACTTGAAACGATTGCTAGATTTCCTACTGGTATAGTGTCTTTTAAGCCTCTTTTATAAAACAATACCACCAATTTGCCGCAACTCTACGGCGGCATCTGGGAGCCTAAGGTCGTTTATAAAAGCTCAGACTGTGGCGGTAATGTGGCGCAATCGTGTCCTTTTTATTAAAGATTACGCGATGGCGGCATAAAGGGGGTATGGGGCGGTCTCTGCGCTGTCATGGGCTTCCGTGTATCTTGGACATAACTTGCTTTTTATTGCGATTACGTTTTTTTCACAATCCGCTCCTAAAGGTGTCTGACCTCCACAGTCCCTGTGAGCTGTCAGATGGTCTGAGCTCCAGCTCTAACGAAGAGAAGCTCCTGGAGCTCTGCATCATTCCAGTTTATCATCTCAGCTGATTCTGTTTTAAAAAAGCAAAACTTATGCCCGTGTTTACTTTCATTTTCAATATAGTTTCGGAGTTCTGCATTAATTCATCATGTGGTCATGACACCACCTTCTGTTGCACCAAGGCGTAATGTGCATTCACAAGTCTGACGTTGCAGCAATATTACTACCAAGCATGGCGGCAGGAATGCTGCAAAATTCCCGCATCACCATGCCGCTACGGCGCATTTATAAGACACACCGTTGCGGTAGTATTACGCCTATTTGCCAGCATGATGTGTCTTATAAAAAGGGCTTTAACCTCCTAATGCATCATATTTGATGCATTAATTTCACCAACAGGATTGGTACTTCCCTCAAAACTTTTGGTAAGAAACCATTTTCAGTATAAAATTATACAATTACACAAATACAGTATAGAAAATTACAAGATAATTAAATAACTATAATATATAAAAGTCACAGTTTTCTGATCATTATTTTGTGTCACATCAAAGGAAGTTTTTGCTGAAGTTTATTTTTATGAACATAACAGGAAACATTATAATTTTAATGCACATGTAATAAAATGTATTTGTGCAAAGGGCAACAAACCAGGCACTTTACAAAATTCTACCTATATTATAAATGTAATGATACTTTATAAATTTTATTAATAATTACAAAGATGTTGCAAAACAATAATAAATGTTTATAAAAGAGCTGAAGACACGGGTTAATAGATGACTATGTCCTTTATTTTAAATTAGTCTTGAAACTGTTCATTAATGGTTTATTAAGTATTTATAACTTGATCATTACATGAAATGTTATTGTTAGCTGATAAATATGATTAATAGTATTGTAAACTGTCACTTTTTGTACCTTTGATTTTACATTTTTACATTTTCCAACACCTCAACTTTTTAAACTAAATGCCCTCTAAAGACCTGTGAAAAACAGTTTAGATTTTTCTACCCAAATGTTTTCATTTATTTTTATTTTATTTTATTAAATAAAATAACAGGTGGGAAAAATTAGTTCTTAAAAAGATTAAAATAAATCCCACAGGGCCCTAGACTTCCTGTTAAAGCTTCTGGAGATTTTCTTGAATGTGAATAAGGTGTGTTTAATCAACGAGTGTGTTAAACTTGGGTTTATTTTACAGAGCTGCCAGACTTTGAGTGAATAAAACACACACACACACACACACACACACACACACACACACACACACACACACACACACACACACATCAGGGGTCTCTGCGCTGTTCTGCTGGGAGTGTGGGCCAGCCACTTCACTGATCAATACTAATCACTGCAATAATTACTCACCAAAGCTTAGGTATGCCATTGATTTTTAAGGCAGTTGTTTGCATTGCCTTCATATCTAATCCAAATAATCTTAAAAGGTTTTTTCTGTTGAAGTTTGGTCAAGTTCTATAATATATACGAATGTCACTGCAAGGTCCGATCAATTCATGGTGATGATGTCATGAACAGTTCCAGCTGCTTTTATGTGCGGTGATGGGGTTTCACGATGAGCAGTAATGTACATTACCAAGTGTTTTATTTAGGTCTGAATGAATTATTGTTATAAACGAGGAGAATGAATGTTGATCAACTCAGACAGTACATAGTGTAGTTTACCAGACAAGCATAAGAGTGTCCCTGCTTCACCTGCTCTTAAATCAAAATGGTCTCGCTCATTCCTCAGATGAGTTCTGTTAATGGTTATTTGCAAAAATGTAGAGTAGCAATGTTCATCTCTGGATCAACCATCTGCAACAGGACCTCACCTGGTAATCCCTCCTGCTCCGTCATTCACCTCTGTGGTTAGCACAAATAGCTACAATCCTCCAAAGCTATTGCAATTTTTGAATTTTAAGCACCACTTTTTCTTTAAATTAAGTGCATATATTCATATTTCCATGCTTTGCTGTGTTCTACAAGTGTAATTAGTCTGGGATATTTGGCAGTTGATTTTTTTCCCCTCTTGCATTCTTAAGTATTCATGAAAGCCAGTGATCTGACAAATGGAATTTTTCAGCACGGTGGCATCTTGCATCTTAGACCTCATTCTGACAGATAATCCCGTTTAAATATCCCAGTCTGGTTTAGACAGCCCAGGTAGGAAAAGCTCACCACTTAAATGCTGATACACCTGTGCAGTCTCTTGCATACCTTGATACAGAGGGAACAATGTTAACAATAGTGCAAACAGTGTTGTTAAATAATATTCACCCTCTTGCTGATTTCTTCTGTTTTTAATGTTTTTTCACTTAAATGTTTCAGATAAGCAAACACATTTGAATATCAGACAAATATAACTGGAGTAAACACAAAAACCAGTTCATTTAATAAGGGAAAAAGTTATTCAAACCAACCTGGTCCTATGTGAAAAAATAACTGGACCCTAAATATAATACCTGTAGTTGTAACACCCTACTGCAATAGAGTTTTTATGATAACTGATGGATTTTGTTCCAGTCTACTTTACAGAATTGCTTTAAATAAGCAGAATTGAAGGTTTTCCTATAAATATAAATATTTAGTCTAGCCATGACCCATAGACAGAGCTCAGTGGTGGGACTGAATCTACGGGTGTCTTTCAGTCTCTGCACACAATTGGACAGCTCAAGGACCAATCAGAGCAGCAAACAACATGATGTATTCATTGCTACAGAAATCCGTCAATGGGGAAGTTTGCCATACACCAAAGAAAAAGAAGAAGCAAATATCCTTTTTCAAATCAAATAACTTAAGTTCCTCTATCTGCTCACGTCTCAAGGAAAAGCCCAAGTCTAAGTCATCCAAAGTTGATGCCAAAGCCATTTCAAACGAGCGCCGTTCCCGAGTCTCTCTACAAATATCGAGCGCTGTTCGCTAATTGGCTAAACACAAAACTGTTCAGGCCAATGTTAGACCTGCTGAGGCTACAATGGAGCGTGGATAGAGCAACCTGCAGAGCAAAATCTTTTGCTACTATGCTTTGTTTAGATTTCTAGGCTTTCCAGCAAAAAGGGCCTGTTTAAGGTCAAAGGTTTCCTGATAGAGAGCAGAATTCATGGGTCCATCAGCTGCAACAGGTGGTCCAGGTCCTGAAGCAGCAAAACAGAATCAGAATCATGCTTATTGCCAAGTAAGTGAGAGTCTCACACTACTAGGGATTTGTTTCAGTGGAATGGTGCAAACATACAAGCCAGGCAAGTGAAAAATTAGGATGCGTCAAAAATAATAAACATAAGAAACATAAGAATCATGGTTTGATCAGCTGCCTGTCAGAGCCCTGGAGGTGTGCAGATTGTGGATTGTTGCATCCGATCACCTTTTCCGCTGAATGCACGACACGTGGTAGTCTGTGCTTTTCCCTGGCAGTGGCCCCTGCGTACCACACAGTGATAGAGGAGGTGAGGATGGACTCAATGATGGTCGTGTAGAACTAGACCATCATCATGGTTGGCATACTGAGTTTCTTCAGCTGCCACAGGAAGGGGCGTTGTGATGTTTTTGAACAACCTCATGACTAACGATGTCAGGGCCACAGGTCTGTAATCGTTTAGAGATCCTCAGGCCCAGATCATCACACTGCCACCACCATGTTTGACTGTTGGTGTTTGAAACATTTAAACAACAAAAAAGCAAAATAGAAAAAGTCGGTTAAAGGGAAAACACTTTAATAAAACTGCATTTGTGGCTACATTTGTACTTTGATCTTGCGGTAAAAAAAAAGAACAGAAGTCTTTTTTTTTATGCGTTCAGGCTCAGAGGTCACCTGACCTTCTTGCTTCTGTAATCTGAGTTGTCCTACGAGCTAACAGTGTCTGCCTCGGGGCTGCTGCAGCCTTGACTTTGCTGTGTTGGAGTAATTCTCAGTTCACCGGGCTAATTCATCACCAGCGCTCCACTAACACCAAGGTCACTCACATAATGAGGGGGTTATTGTGATAAAGGGTGATTGGATCTGAGCAGAAATGGTCAAAGACGAAGACTTTACAGTCTCTGCAACCTTTAACATGACCCACAGTCCCTGTTGTGCTTCTGCGTCCAGTGGACCACCCAGCGCAGGACCGACAGCTAGCGTATTGTTTACTCTCCTCTCTTTGTTGCCTTGGTTCACAGGGGAACATCCCTGCAAGTGAACTGGCGTTTGACAGGGTTTGTGTGATGTGGGAGGAGGACGCTGCGTGTTGGGAGTCACCTATTTCCTCAGGAGGAAGGGCCTTATGGTGTGTTTGTCCATGCTGCTCGTGGCCCCATCCACTCAGCCTCCTGCCCCCTCCTCTGTCTCTGTCTCCCTGCGTTCCCCCACCGCTCCAGCCCGCCTGCACGCCTGACAGACAGACAGATGCTATCTGCCGTGCATCTCCAGCTCTGGGCCTCTATCACTCTCCACAAACAGCCCATTGCTCGCACACAGGCTGCAAATTTCGTCTGCCTCTCTCCCTCTAGATAAGGGCCAATATCAGTGACAGAACATATTTTATGTATGAAATGTAGCTCACAACAAGCAGTCAAGCATTAGGTTTGTTTAAATAGATGATCTTTATCATCATTCTTTCAAGACCGAGTTTTGACATTGTTCTCTGTTTATTTCTCTTTGCCCACAATTCTTTCCGTGCTATCTAGTCCCACAATTGCCTTTTAAAGAGGCTCCTGTCCAAAGGCTGAATTCATTGCTATTTTAATTATAGCCGCTCGGCGCGAGCAGGACAGACCGCGTGAGGAATATTTCCTGCTCCGGCTGCAGTTCTTCTTCCCTAAACCCATCCAGTCAACATTCCGGCGGATTATTTGCCAGGGATTTCTCTTGTCAAAGAAGCAACACTTTTCTCCCCACTGTTGGCTGTTGTTAGCATCAGATATTGGATGATTTCCATTTAGTGCTTAGGTTATGCTTGTCAGTTTGTGCCCAGCATTTTTGTAATGATAGAAATAAGATCTCACATATGCCATGAGTCTGGCTGACATAATAGTTTGGTTTGTGAGCATGTGTGTGTCTGTGTGTGTTTGAGGAGAAACGATACACTTTTTTTTTACTTTCTCAATGCATTATTCCAAAGGGAGTTGACTTACAAACTACCAATATGGTACATTTTCATTTTAAAACATTTAATGATAATACGATACACGTGTTTTTGACGGGATGTCTTTTATGAATATTCCAGCTCTTGTTCGTTACAAAAGCCCTGCTCTGGAACATCGTACTGGGTCGTTCCCCCTCCACTAAAAAAAGGCAAAGCCCCCCCAACTACCCGCGGCACACACAGAATGAAGGGGAAGGGGGGTGCAGGTCATTACCATAACAAGCTGGCGTGTTTCTGAAGATACACTTGTTCAGAACAGACAGGGGCAAGCGGTGGGGGTAGGCCAGGGTGGCAACGCAGGCCCAGTTTATTTCAATAACAACAGCCAGACACACGGCCCATCCACTGAGACTTTGAATAAAACACTTGGGCTCTGATGGAGCGATAACACACATATGCTAAAAAGGGGGACAGCGAAACGGCCTCTTGACCCTCACTTTGCTTTTTAATTTTCACAAATAAAGATGGCTGCTGTGAAATCTATAATGAAGCATGATAAAGGTATAAATATCACATGGAGAAAAAATACGGTCTCCATCAATTTACTCCTGTGTAAACCTGAATTGTTAATTATGGCGTGATGATTTTCACATGAATGGCTCCGTGTTTACCACGGGGCGACTGATCTATCCCTGGGGAGGACGATGTCAAGTGCTTTACACATAAACAGATGTGTACCCAGCACCCCGCTTTTATTTTTGAGCACAGGTAATCCTCCAGGGCAAAATGGGAGCTAAACTGGATGGTGAGAAGCTGTAATATTTGCAGAGATCGAGCTCAGATTTAGGAGATGTCCTAAATCTCAGCTTGATTTCCCGTGTTAACCGTGGCTTAGCCGCGGCTGGGCCGGATGCAGGAGAGCCTGTTGAGAGTTAGTGGAGTAGTTGTAAATATGTGGTAACACTTTCAGTGGTAATCCTCCAGCACAAAGAATTGCCAGAGATTATGGACCGGTTGTCTGACAGAGAGAATCCTCCGGCACAATCAAATTCCTATGGCTGCTGAGATTTGTAGAGGGCACAATACCGTACAGCTCGGCTCTCCGGTAACGTGAGGGCAAGCCGTTCCCTGATGGAGCGCTAAGAAGCAAACATAGCATGAAGTGCATGTTAAGTAAACACATGTTGGCTAGGAATGTGGCAGGAAAACACGAGGAATGGAGTTTAGCTTCTTTTTTTTAAAATAAGAGTGCTGCTCCCGGACAGTCTGACCTGTGTCCGTCCTTCCTGTTGATACCGTGCTGACCCGAGCTACGGAGACGTGAGAACGGGCAGCCTCCTCCTCCTCCTCAGAGTGCGACAGTCGCCCTCGCTGACACGTTTTTGAGTGGGGTTTAAGCAAGTGAAGTGAGAAGAGTGTGTGAGAGAGCGAGAAAGCCCACCACAGCCCCACAGCCCCGAGGATGAATAGAAGATAGAAGCCGTTTCATTTCAAAATCGGCCACTGCACTTGGCTGAACCTACAATAAAAGTTGATAATTGAGAAGTGAAAGAGCGGGATCAATATGACTGTGAAGAAAAAAAACTATCGCGGCTCGGGCTTATGTTTAATGCAGTTTAACTGATATTTAATATTTTCTGCTTTCACTCTCTTTTTCTCCTTTTGTCCACATTAAAATACTTCAAAAAGAATTCTAATAAAGTGGAAATTAAAAGGAGCGTAGATTGGGGTTGGAAAGAGAGGCCTCTAATCCCGCTATCTCTTAATAATTCAAAGTCTCTTTTATTTTCTGAATAAAAAGTGGAATTAATCTGGCACTGTGAAGCTGTCCTCTCTTCGCACTGTTTAAATAAATCCCCGTTCGTACATTAGACGCGAGGAGGCCGGCTCTGGCTCCTCGCCAAGCTCTGTGTCAATTCCCTCCTGCCTCCTTCCTTTCTCTCCCAGCCCCTCTTTATTCCCTTTCTTTTGCTTTCTGCCAGGGAGGGACCTGTGAGAGAAGCCTGGCCACCAGAGAGCTGCTATCTCTGGAACCTGCTCAGCACACAGGCCTATCACAGGCTGCTAAGACCACTCAGCTCACGCCGCCAAAAAGGCACCTTTAGGAAACTTTACTCAGATATTAGGACACTGTGAAGCCAGCCCATATGTTACAAAGGCATTGTGACCGTTTGTAGTATTTATATAAGGCTGGCCTGGCTGTAACAACAAGCTGTGTGACTCTTTTAGATTTTCCACCAAAGTTAAAGATGAGCCTTTTGATTTTGAATCCTTACTGTGAGGTTAGAAATAAGATCCAAATGATGAATGATATTCTGATGTTCTTTCTTTCACTCAAAACGTATTCAGTGTTTCTGTACAAGAAATAATTTAAACAATTCAGGCAATAAGTCCACTCCACAAATGGATGGCTAAGTCGCGGAGCTTTTCACAAGACAAAAGACGAGCCTTTGAAACTGACACCATGAAATAAAGGAGCTTATGAGCAGAACTCAGCGAGCGCAGAAGATGGAGGGGTAGGGATACAGAAGCAGGCCCGATCTGGAGCACCAGGGGCCTGCCGGCTCCTTGATTAGCGCTGCCCTCTCTATCTGCTCCCCGAGCCTCGCGCCTGTGAACTCCTCCTCCAGCTGTGCTTGGGGCGAGGATACAGTTGATAGGACTGTGCTCTCCCTGTGATGCAGAGATGAGCAAACCGGTCTGTCCCCGCTCTGATAGACGCCCTTTGTGCCCCTCTAGAATCTAAGATCCTAAAGCTCGATCGTGGATCAGCCTTCCCGCCTTCTCCCCCCTCTGTGGTCGAAGATTTGCGGCATCACTTTCCCTCTTCTTCCTCTTGCTTTGGCTCAAACTGCCCGACTCTTGCAAGTCTCCTCAGAGACTCTGAACAATGGCTTCTTTTTTTCCGTCTGCAGTCCCTCATTCACACAGAAACGCCGTTTGAAAGCCTACCAGTAGCGCTCACAGGGGCTGTGTGTGATTTAACAATGTGTTGTAACAGTATCTTCTCAAGGTGAAGACTTGGACCTCTGCACCCGGTAACCGACACGTTTAGAATTTAATGTGTTTAAAGCCCTTTGATTTTCTGAAGTTGGTAAAAAATATAAAAATTAAAGATTGACTCACCTTGTTCTTGACACGCGTGCTCTTTTTTATGCCATACTGCTCGGTGGAGAAATGTCTACTTTATGTTATTAAATGATAAAAAATATATTTATTTATATCAAAAGGAGTGGGAATAGGAGGAGGCCCTGTGGGGGACTGTAAAGGTGTGTCTTGAGTTCCCCGAAGGCAGCAGAAAGTCATTTTCATCGAGGTGTGGGCTATTTTTATTTATATATCTCCCTGCTCTGTTTCATCATACATACTGTTTGTGGGGCTATCATTATAGCAGACGGGTGGGGGGGAGTAAAAACCATTTGCATTAGCATCACTGTCTGACTCCAGGCACTAAGCAATGATACTTTATTCCATACCATTCAGAGTGCCATTATCACTCTACCCCCTCTGTCCCCTCTTCCAGTAGGGAGCACACACACACACACACACACACACACACACACACACACACACAGTCTCCCACACACATGCACACGCAATTACATGACGCGCCGCTCACACTATTCCCGTCCAGAGCGATCGCAGATAGCATCTCGTGCAACACCGGCGCAGAGGTACAGGACGGGCGAGGGAAGTAGAGGGGAGGGACATTTCCGGAGGGGGGTCCTGGCATGTAATTGTCCTGGTGAGCACTCAATAGCACCTTAAACCAAGCAGGCAATCTACAAAGCTGTGCAGTGAAGGAGGGAAAGGCCCCGTGGCTATGGGGACCCTAATAGGAACTTCTTTCTCACAGAGATAAATGGAGAAAGTTCCTTTTATTTATCGGTAGCTGCTGTTTGGGACTGGGGCTATCAAAGCGCTGCAGTGCTATTTATCCCTCCAAAAAGGATTCGTCCAACACAGGGCTGAGGGCAAATAAGGGAGAGAGAGAAGGCTAAGGAGGAGGAGGAGGGGGTTATTGGAAATTGGCAGAAACAGAAGGTCAAACTGTTTTTTTTTTATTTTATTCCCACCTCTCTTCCTCTCCTTCGTTCTTTCACAACTCTCCGTTCACCTGTTAGGAGACGAAGAAAACAGGACATATTCTCTTTTGCAAGCTGTTACTATTTGGACAAGACTCATCTTCACAGAAGTTCAGCAGAAGATCAAACCAGCAGAGTTAGATATGTTGTAGTTTATCATCACTAATAAAATATTAACATGTTTCACGTAAAAAATAAACCTACTTTCTCTCTTGTTTCCCCTTCGGTAACGTCCCTCCTCTCTACGTCCCTCGCCTGTCATGTAAAATACCTTCTCTAAAAACACGATAAAGAAATGGTAAAAGTCACAAAACATAAGATTTACAAAAGAAAATAAACTTTAAAAAGATTAAAAGGTGACTTTTTGTGCTGCTCTTATTTTCTAACTTTTGTCACTGTTGATCTATTTCTGTTTCGTGTAAATAGGACCTGTGTGTGTGTCTATAATAATGCTACTACTATTAGTACTTCTTATACTACTGCTACTACTTCTTATACTACTACTACTACTACAGCTACTACTCCTAATTGCTTTACACTACAGTCAGTCATTCACACACTGATAGTGATGAGCTACATTGTAGCCACAGCCACACTGACAGAGACATACACTGGTGCCACCGGTCCCTCCGACCACCACCAGAAGGCAAGAAGGGTGCAAGTGTCTTACCCACGGACACAACGACTGAGACAGTTGGAGCTGTAAAGTACACAGTGTCTGCTGACTTATTCAACAGTTAATAAGAATACATGATTGGTGGATTAGTCAACATTTATTCAACACACTTCATTTGTTTTAACTCACTGTTTAGATGTTCAATAAGGTCAATAATAATGAAAAAGCTTTATTTGGAGACAAACTCAAGTGACAAACAAAGCACAGAGCAGTGGTGTGAAGGGAAACTGTTATTTCATCAAAAACTCTGAATGCATTAAATGATCTAAAGTTTCTGATGCTGAACAGTTATTATGGTCGATGTCATCACATATAAATATTTGCAGCAGTTCTATAAGGTAAACTCATAAAAAGAATAAAACATGCTTATCCCTCTCAGGCTGCTTACACTGACCCATGCTACACTTGTCAAACACTTAAGGAGGAAACAGCCCTTTGAGTATGATTTTAGTTTAAACAACAGCAAGTCAAATGTCACACCCTCAAGTGTCTGTCCTCTCCAAGTTGTAGGAATGAAATGGAAAGCTGCTCCACAGAGAGGGTTCACTCTGCCGTGGATGAGTGAGCATTGTTCAATAAACCCTTTCAGCGCTCCACACCCTGCATACATATTCAGCTTCAGACTCAACATCAAGACAAGTAAAAACTTCAGCGGTCACAGTGGAGGTCGCGCCTCTGCTACCAGATCCTCTTGGTTATACGAATTCATGTGAGTAAAAATAAAGGGTTAAAATATTGTCACATAATTGTCTTTTTCCCTTTTTTTGTTTAACTGATTCACTGTTCACAGCTTTACCGTATAACAATAATAATAATAATAATAATAACAATAATAATAATATTAACAACAACAATAATAATAACAATAATAATAATAATAACAACAACAATAACAATAACAATAATATTAACAACAACAACAATAATAATAATAATAACAATAATAAAAATAATAATATTAACAACAACAATAATAATAACAATAATAATTGGGGGAAATTACGTTTTGGTATTTTGGAGCTGCAGAGCATTCGTGATGAAGTTTCCAAATTGTCTTAATATTTTTTTGTGGTTGTTGTTTTTTAATTTTTTGTTTTATTTATTTATGTGAGCTACAGGGCTGCTGTCATTTAGACCACGTTAAAAAATACTTTCCCCTCAAAATAGTTGCACAGTTGTTGCAGGTGTCTGGAACCCTCAGTTTAGTTTCTGTGGGAAAAATTGCGCAAGAAATGTTGGAAAATTTTAGGAAGAGTTGTTGGATAAAATTAGGATAATTTTCAAACAAATGGAGACATAAGTGAGACACTTTGTAACAAAATTGTGATGAGATAAATTTGTTTGTATATGTTGTACATGACCTGACTGTTTATTACACCTGCTGCTTGGATATCTACACACCAACAAAAGGGCAGCAGTAGCTCAGGAGGTAGAGCGGGTTGTCCAGTAATCGGAAGGTTGCAGGTTCGATCCCGGCTCCGGCCAGAGAGTGCTGCTGTGTGTCCTTGGGCAAGACACTTAACCCGCTTTGCCTGCTGGTGGTGGTCGGAGGGACTGGTGGCGCCAGTGCTCGGCAGCCTCGCCTCTGTCAGTGCGCCCCAGGGCAGCTGTGGCTACATCGTAGCTCATCCCCACCAGCGTGTGAATGGGTGAATTGAGTTGATTGTGTTGTGAAGCGCCTTGGGGGGTTGTAGAACCCTAAGAAGGCGCTATACAAATACAAGCCATTTACCATTAACTCATTTTTACGTTTCTTTAGTAAATATATACCAAGGTTTAGATTTACCTTTTGACAGCATCTGCTGTCCTCCTCAGAAGTGTCACTCGGTGTTCATCAACGTCTGTTGAACAAAAGGACAGAATGAACATTATAGTGCTATTAGCTCATTTTCCCTGAATTCTGTGTCTCCAGCCAGCATTCAGAGCCCAGGGTGCTGTTGTGGAGAACCTGATCTGCTCTGCTGGCGGGATCTGAACTTCTTTCCTTTGGTTTCAGACACAGAACACAACAACTTAGTTGTAAGAGACCCAAAAATGACTTCTCACCTGGACAAAGTGTTTATGTGAAATACAAACAGCACTGTATCTTATACCATTTTAGTATTTTAGATCAAGACGTTCTGTGATTTTTATGCATCATTTGTATTTGCATGAACTTGAGTATTTTCTTGCTTGGATGACTTGTGAACCAGACTAAATGCTAAATTGAGGTAAAACGACCACTCAAATGTTATCTTTAATAGAAAGCCATTTCTAATCTAAAACCAGGATGTGGATCACTGAATAAACATTTTGTTTAATGTAATGTCCCTTCAGTTTCATTTACAACAGGGGTTCTGCAAAAGGAGCCCACGAACACTTTTCTTTGAAGCCAAGCGGAGGTGTCCTTTAGAAGGTGAAGGAGGACTTAGCAAACTACACATAGGTGATGAATGACTTCACTGATCCATTACTGATCCATCCATTACTGTCTATTTCTGTCTGGTAATCCAAATGGGAATGCCCACATCAAAGCCTGGCTCCTTCTTTAGAGGAATTCCCCTCATACTTGGACATGCAAATGAGCAGAGCCTCCTCCAGGCCCGCACACCTGATTGAGGCGTGCAACGCCAACGCCAGCGACGTGCCATGGGAATTACACACCAAGGGATGGCATCCAATTGGACCAAACTCTCCCTAAGTAATTTGCTTTGGCATTATTCACTGGCATAGTCAGGCATGGCAGCACTTCCTTTATTTCACGGCCATGCTGCAAGATTTCTGGCTGGACCTCGCTTGGAAGCCACATGATGGCTGAGAATGGAGAGAAAGAGGGATTTGGTTTTTACAAAAGAATAGAACATGGATCTGTGTCAGTGTCTCTGCTCATTCACGTTTTGGGGATGTTTTCACTTGTTGCCTAAGCTTATGATGAGATGTTCATGATTCTGATTCCTGATCCTATTTGAATGAAACAATTGTCCCTGCTTTGAGTTTCTGCTGCCAGACAAGTTTTCTTCTCCTTGCAACAAAAAGAGAGCATGCATAAGTTAATCTAAACCTACTAGTACAATGATAATGCACTTGTTTGATTTAGTGTGTTAGATGTGTGTGTGTTCTTCGTTGCTGTTGACTGTATCCTCTGATTCCTGGTAAGAAGGTGAGATTTTCAGCTGCATTTTTGACTAAACTTAAAAAGGTCACTCAGATCCAGACTCCAAAGCCTGGGAGGGACGAGGCTAAATTTTGGTGTGAAACGTGACCACACGTCTCTGCAGATGAGACAGAGGAAAATGTGGAGCATCGTGTCCAAACATGAGCATTTTTAAATTGAGATAGTGTTTTTCTTTAAGGTCACAAAGTGGAGCATCTATGAGATTACAACGTAAAACAAAAACAAAACACTGTAGCTCTTTTTCGTGTGGCTCTGACACCTTTGTGAGTTCCTGCTTTAGCTGGGCCGGGCCCACATCCCCCACCATAATTAATTTGTCCTAATTGCCCTGCTGCTCTGGTCGCTGTCCCAACATTATTTCTCTACTCTCAGCAGAGTTACCACTAAAAAAAATCTCTTGAAACAGTCAGCAGGGGACCAGAGGAACACTGAGCCTTTTGTGTCCTGAACAAAGTAGACAAAACAACCAAAGCATGGGTCTTTGTGTTGTCATCGCAGGAATAATGTTTATTACTTCTGGAGAAGAAAGGAAATCGTCTCCAATTAATATAAATTCAGTGGAACGATTAATAAGTTCAGCAGTTGTCGTTACATGATATGAGTCAGAAATAGGTTTCTAGCCTGCTGCCAAAAGGTCTGTTTTTGCCTCAGTGTGTGTGTGTGTGTGTGTGTGTGTGCGTGCGTGCGTGCGTGCGTGCGTGCGTGCGTGCGTGCGTGCGTGCGCGTGTGTGTGTGTGTTCTAAGCAATAATACTATTCTAACTGTATGTCTGTTGACATTAGTCTTGCTTCATCAGACTGAAATTAGACAGTAGGGGGAACATTTGTGTATGGTTTTAGTAGACCTGACTTTAAATACATGATTTGGTTTTAAAATGTATTTCTCACCTTCCTGGAGCTAACCATTACACCTGTCTCCTTGGCAAAATGCCCTTCCTCTCTCCTCCACTAGGCTAAACTCCGTCTAGCAGATTTGTGCTTTTCTTGTGCTCCTTTCATACAGCAAAGAATGCAGCTGAAAGGCAGGGCAGACTTCCTCTCTGCCCCAGGACCGGTCCAAATTGTAATCCTATTCCTCTGTTTATCAAAAAGAGCGAGAGAGCAGAGAGAGGGAGGCATTGAGCTGACAGCTTGATTGTGATGCTCCTGTCTGATAACTCAGCTAACCTTATCCAGCTATTTCACCTCAACCTTGCAGCCATGTCCCCAACCCCCTTCCACCTGCTTCATCCTGAGTCACACACACACACACACACACACACACACACACACACACACACACACACACACACACACACACACGGAGGCTTACCTTGCACATATATGACTCTCTATCATTCCCGTAATACACACACACAAATAATCACTGCACACCTCTGACCCCTTTATCGAGTGTCGGTGTTAATCCTCATCTTTCTGCTCAATGCAGAGCACAATCACAGGGACCCGCAGGACCTGCAGTTAGCGCCGTGGTTAAGTAGCCAACGGTGAAGAAGCCTGTGATAAAGGTGGCACAAAGGGTCAGTAGCTGCTAGGAGCCTGGGGCCTGATCCCATGACCGGCCATGGCCTTGAGACAGAACAAAGAGGCGAGGTGTGGAGGACTCGCAGAAGGAAGAAGTGCAGGACAAAAGGATGGGAGAATGTGTTTGGTAGAGGTTAGACAAACATATATCAGGATAAGATGAGAGCATGTGCTGCATCTTCATGAAAAGCTGCCTTCATTCTCTGAAGTTATTTTCTAAAGCTTTGCGACACTGAGTGTATTCCAGTAAGGCTGAGAAAAACAGCCCACAGCATTTTTAAGCTTAAATTTGTTTACGTTCCTGGATGTCAAAAACTGCCTCGCAAGTACTGTCGGCAAAGCATAAATAAATAGTTATTAATGAAAAACACGGTGGAAAAACAGAAGATTGATCACATCATTTTCACATAAAACTTCTGGGATGTAGTGTTTAATTATTTCTGAACAGATTTGTATGTTTCTGAATGATTCTTGTTTTAATGAGCTTACTGAAACATACATAGACAGTTGAAGGAAAATGGGAGGAAACTAGTCTAAAGTATATTTATGGAATTTTAGTACTGTGGATTCAGTGTTTATTTAGGAAAACTCCCTGACCAAAGTGGAATTTGAAGAATGTCCAATGAGAGTTTAAAGTAATGATAAAATGAATTTTCTGAGTGAATGGTGGATTTAATGATCTCATTTTCCCACAGAAATCAGGAAAACAAAAATTGACCATTTTATACTTTATTTTTACTTTGGCCTCAGCAGCATGTAGAAGATCCATACACAGCTACAACAATTTGGCTCCTCCCCCTCATGCTGGTCACCCGTCTGGTCACTTGATGCTGTGGAAATGCATCCCATTTCCTGAACCAGGAGTTGTTGAAGGTCAGCCAGCATGGGGGTGGGAGGGTTGGTCATTAGTCTGAGATGTCCAAGAGCCAGTCACACACCTGTGCTACACACACGTTTACCTGTGGTGTTCAATCCACAGATACACAGTCCTCACAAGTTATACCTCAGAGTAAAGGTGATTAGCTAGGTTTTCCCAAATTACAAGCTTTATTGTAAAGAAGTGTTTATTTCTAATTAAAAAATAATCAAAAAGAATTTCCTTTTGTGTTTATTTTAGGTGTGATTGTGGCCTCCATGGCCAAAACACAACATTTGTAGTCACTAAGTTTTCATTCAAAGAATTTGTGTTGATATGTTTAATCTATTGGTTTTATTTAATTTTTTTACTTTTAAATGAATAAAAAATAAAACAAAAAGTTTTCATAAAACCTGACAGCTCCATGGAAATGTGAGTTGAGTGACCCTATACATTACACTGGAAGCATCAGCATTGTGGAACGGCACTGGGACGGTTTACTCACGACACGAGCGCACCAGTCCACACCGGGAGAGTCTCAACTTCTCCGCCATGCTCCTTGCTGGACTTGCGAGATCACAAAATCCCTCAAGACTTCAAAGGTCACGGTTTGTTTTTGCCATCCGCCATTAAACCAAAAAGAAGGAAATCCCGTTTGATATCACTGATGTCATATATAATGTTGATCCTCTCCACTGCCAGGATTAAAGCCATGAAAAACACACCGCTGCACTTCTCAAGTGATGCAGGGAGTAAATAAGCTGTGAGGTAACATGTATAGATGTAATCAACATAGATATGAAATTTAAACGCTGCAATAGACTTTTATTTTGAAAATTACTGGACGTTTTACACTGAAACCGCATGTGATTTCCTGTCTAGCCCTATGTTAACTGCGGAAATTGATGAATTCCAGAAGTGGCTTGCAGCAAAAATAGAACCGATCCTATCTTTAGCGGTGCTGCGTGGCGCAGTATGCCGCTTCTGGGACACATCTGAAAACTGGTTTGAATCACCCCCACAGACTATAATGGATTCTATCTGGCAGTCATGTTCCGCTGTCGTTCCATGCCGCTGATGCTTCAGTAAGGGTAAAACTCTGGAAAGAAACCGTTTGGTTTAGTAAATTATAACTTGACTGAGAAGCACATAACAAAATTTGCCAGTTTGTTTTATTTGGATTGTGACACCAAGAAAGATTTCAAGTCTGTCTCTGCAAAAGGAGCGAAAGGCAAGAGTGGAGTGGTTTAAACTTTGATCTTGACTCCAAATGTTCATTCGTCACACACGTTCACTCAAAACAGAGTTAATTTAAACTCACAGAGAGTTTATTTAAAAGTCTAAATTTCCTGTGAATGCTCGCCACATCTGTGACTTGAGATTAGTCTGAATTATGACTCTACTAAGACATTTTTTGTTACAAATTGCAGCATTTGATTAAAGTACGGTACCTTAATTTCCCCTAAGAGCTGTGTGTTAGAGCCTCTGCTGCCTCCATTCATCATGTCAATAAGCTGGCCAGATCAACAGACTAAACTCCAGCCACTAACTTCCTGCTACAAACAAGCTCTTCCCTCCTTCTCTCATCACTTCAACCCTCTTATTGTCTAAAACTCTGCGCATTAAAGCTTGAAATCATCTAAAGTAGTGAGGAGCTGAGCAGGAGCGGACATTAGTCAGCCTGGCAGTCGTCACAAGTCGGCTAAGCTAAGAAATGTTTTGTAATTAATGCTTCCTAATTACCCCCATAGTGAAAAATGACACGCTTCTCATTAAACTGCACTTCCAAACGATTTTTACATTGATGCACTGTGGAGTGTTGATAAGTAACATATTCAAATTGAAGCCATTTGCAGGTTTTATGTTAACATCCAGCCACTGTAATACAGCAAATCAATCAGGCAAAGTGCAGGTAGCTTTAATAATGTTCTTTAATGTTCATAAAACATTCATCTTCTCCGCTCATTCTGCTGTGGCCTGCTTCCAAGATTGTCCTTGAAATACATACAACACACACACACACACAGCTGGGACAGAAACAAATATGGACCCACAAATACAAATCCATACTCACACACAGCGTCGCTGTCAGAGATAAATGATGCCTGACACTGTGGCCTGGAGAAATGGGCTGACTGAGCAGCGGCGAGATGAAGATACTTCTCACAAAGGCTCCCTGAGCCAAACAAGTAGTGTCCCCAGGAAACCTGGATGCTAACTTCTGTTGCTCGAAGGCTACGTGTCAGTCAAAACATCCTTCAAACAACCACTCTGAAAGGTGACGAACTTTATCACCCAGACACAAACTTGTAGACTGACATCTTAATGCCAGGACATCTTCAGTTTACGGGGGAAAAAGAAAATCTGCTGTCATTCAACTAAATAAAGTCAGTGTTGTTATTTATGTCAATAGACTTATTGCTTTATAACTCGTGCATTTTTTTTTTCTAATTATCAGAGCCGTTGCGTGCTTTTGATTCGTGCGAGTTCACAAAGACACAGAGGACTTTGAACGGGCTGTCTGCCTTTTGTGCTGTGAAACAATACCCGCTGTGGCTCAGGGGCTTCTCAGTGTTCTGGGAGCCTCTCTCACAGACAGGAAGGGAAGGCGATCCGCAGTGCTCAGAGGTTTTCTATCCCCTTTAGGACGATCGGATCAGTCTGTCAAAAAACCCCTCCGTGGGCCTTTCAGGTCAGGGGTCACGCCAGTCAAACAGGACGTTACGGAGTCCCTCCCTCGGCCTTAAAGGGCCTGATGATTGTGTGAAAATGTATCGAGAAAGAGATGAAAACAGACTTTTATTGTGACGTGCTGAAAAAGAGCACAAGAAAGAGAGAAAGAAAGATTCCTGTAAAACTGCTTCAAGTGATTCCCGGTTAAAAATATCTACAGAGGGAGGGAGGGAGGGGGGTTAAAAAGTAAGAGTGGAAGAAAAAGGAAACAGGCCTTTTACAACTTTGAAGAGAAAGAGGCTGCGGCGTGAACGGAGAAAATATTTACTCAGGGAATTAGTTCAGGATCATTGTGTGCGTGCAGGGCTTTAGTTCCCTGGCTCCATTTCAAGGCCCAAGTGGCTCAACTGGAGCTCCCCCCAGGGCAGGCCTAATTATCACAGGGCTAGGGCCATTAAAATGCTTAACTAACCTCGTTTCTCCAAAACGCACAGATTAACGCCAGCCTCCAGCAAAGTGTCGGGAATAACCCCGCTTCCTAATACCCTCTTTGATTTTTTTCTCTCTCCAGTGTGGAGAGGCGAGGCAGAGGACTGGTGTGGTAATAGTCCTGATGGATACGAATATGGAAAGTTAAGGTTCCATAGAACCGCTTCTCTTTCTGAAAATGGTGTAAAAGTTACAGGAGGTGTGTGAGAAAGCAGGTGATAGAAACAGTCAGCTGTGTGTTTGAGGTAATCCAAGAATATTCTTTTAAAATTGGACTTACTGCACCAAAGCATGCATGTTTTGTATTTAGATATGTAGCTGGTATTCAAGAGAAATTTGTTTGTCAGTATAAACATGCAGAAATAATTATAAATACACTTTCAGAGTACCAGTTGGACCACTTTTTGCCTTTAGAACTGCTTTAATTCTTCATGTCAAAGATTCAACAAGGAAACATTCCTCATAGGTTCTGGTCCATATTAACATGACATCATCACACAGTTACATCCATGATGGGAATCTCCCGTTCCACCTCATCCCAAAGGCTCTGGACCAGAATTTATTTTTGTATATCATTTGTTTTTAATTAAGTCACTCTCCTATTTTTGCTCACATTGTTGTTATTTTGCTACAAAATTGATCCTAAATAGTTTTCTAGAAGAATCCATCCATAGTACCAGTTTACTGGTCCATACATTTATATTTTACAACCTTTTATGACATTCTGTTCACTACGGTTTTAAAAAGCTGAAAACACAATTGAAGACGTGAGGACAAACAACAAAACTGGGAGACATTCGATGTCAATAAAAAACATAACAACAAAATCTAAATGCAACAAAAAGTGACTGACTGTGACTTCAGCTCCAAGCTAAGTCCATAATAAGTCATATCAAATCATATGAATCAACTCCATTGGATTTTCTTGTTTTAACACAGTATAATGATGTTACATTCACCTTTAATTACTCGCAGGCAGTAGGGGGCGGCAACGCCCCTTACTGCCTGCAAATAAACAGCGGAAGTGACGCCGTCAAGTCGGCGTGACTCTGAAGATGGCGACAGTAGTCGCCGAAACCGTCAGTAATTAAAGGTAAATGTAACATCATTATACTGTGTTAAAACAAGAAAATCCAATGGAGATGAAAAACGAACACAGGAAGAACATAACAAGAAGTTTTAAAGAAGAATATGGACAGCGAGGAATAACGGACTTCCGCTGTTTGGAACGATTACATCTAAAACGAGCACGTCTGAAGAACCATCTACGCTTCAACCTAAGATGCCGAGAGGAACAAATAACCCCACCAAGCCTACAGGTGAAAGCCCCGATACAAACAAAAACAGCGCAACACATAATGGAGAGAGCAAAAAAAGCGTTACTCAAAGAAAGAATAAGAAACGTCATAACAAAACAAAAGCAAGTTGAAAATCAAATAGAAAATAAATACCTAGAGCTAAAAAGAAACTACACATTAAGCAGAGAAATGGAAGCACAAATAAAAGAACATATGATGGAACAGCAGGAAAAGGAATTCAAGATAGTGAAACAAAGACACATAGAGAAGTTGACCAAACTAATAAACAAGAAGAAGAAAAAAGCAGAACAAGATAACGCTGGGCCAAACAACTGGATTTGCAACCTTTCACAACACAAATTAACAGAAGCAGAAGAAAGTATACTGAAAAAAGGACTAAACTATGCAATAACCCCAAAACACATCCCATATGACGAGTTCATAGTAGCAACAGAGATAGCATGCCAGCAAATAACAGACATAGGAAAAAAAGCAGAGCTAAAAAATGATGTCATAGGAATATTAAAAAACAGTAAAATTCAACACAGCAACATCACAAAAGAAGAGAGAACAGCCATGAAAACATTAGGTAGAAATGAGCACATCATCATATTACCGGCAGACAAAGGAAGGACAACAGTAATAATGGAAAAAGAAAAATATAAGCAACAGATGGAACAACTACTTGAAGACAAGAGTACATACAAAACTCAGAAAAAAGATCCAACCGAAGAGGTTAAAAAGACCATGAAAAAATTATTAAAACCACTACAGGAAAAAGGAAAAATAACAGAAAAAATGTACAAACAATGGATACCAACAGCCAACATCATACCAAGGATATACGGAACACCAAAAATACACAAACAAGGTACACCTCTGAGACCAATAGTAGATAGTATAGGAACACCAACGTACAACATGGCAAGAGACATCAGTAAAATCATCAGTCCACTTTTAGGAAACACAGATCAACACTGCAAGAACAGCACAGAATTAGCAACGGAACTTAAAAAGATCACCATAGAAGAAAACGAAACATTAATTTCACACGAC
>SSNS01000056.1:415321-465269 GCA_006937985.1 Aphyosemion australe | reverse complement strand
CACGCAAAATGGAACACAAAAAGGAATGTGAAAAAGAAACAAGCCGAAGGCACACCAGAGCAGCCAAAGAGGAAGCAGAAAACACAATAAGGAAATCAGCCATAACAGACCACTGTACAAGAGAAAACCATATAATGGACTGGGACAGCACACAGATCATAACAACAGAACAACAAAAATACAGACGATGGATAAAGGAAGCGATCGAGATAAGGAGACGTGGACCCAGGACCATGAATAGGGATGAAGGAGTGTACACGCTGGATCATTCATGGGACGTGGTGATCGACCAGGAAGGCGCAGGCAGTAGGGGGCGGCAACGCCCCTTACTGCCTGCAAATAAACAGCGGAAGTGACGCCGTCAAGTCGGCGTGACTCTGAAGATGGCGACAGTAGTCGCCGAAACCGTCAGTAATTAAAGGTAAATGTAACATCATTATACTGTGTTAAAACAAGAAAATCCAATGGAGATGAAAAACGAACACAGGAAGAACATAACAAGAAATATGAATCAACCTTTCTCCTGGTTATGATCAAAGCGAGTTGTCCAGTAATCGGAAGATTGCAGGTTTGATCCCGGCAGAGAATGCTGCTGTTGTGTCCTTGGGCAAGACACTTAACCTACCTTGCCTGCTGGTGGTGGTCAGAGGGACGCCTGTGTTCGACAGCTTCCCCTCTGTCAGTGCGCCCCTGGGTAGCTGTAGCTATGATGTAGCTCGTCACCACCAGCGTGTGAATGGGTGGATGACTGATTGTGTTGTGAAGCACCTTGGGGGGCTGTAGAACCCTAAGAAGGCGCTATACAAATACAGGCCATTTACCAAAGCTAAACTATCATAGAGGGTTGCTCATAATCGATTAAACTGTTATTTTGTAACCAGAATGACTCCAGTTGCAGAGTTTCCACATATAAAATGTTTGTGTTTTATTGGTCAGATTTCATAGAAAAAAGGACCCGGCACAGCTATTATACCTGCTAACACACTGAAAGTTAACTCAGTAGCCCTTTTTATAAGACACACCATGCTGGCAAATCAGCGCAATATTACCGCAACGTGCTTCTTATGAACGCGCTATGGCGGCATCACGTTGCGGGAATTTTGCGGCATTCGTGCCGCCATGCTTGATAGTAATATTGCGGTAATATTGCGGCATCGCTGGTCTTATAAACGCACATTAAGCCTTGGCGCAAAAGAGGGAGGTGTCATGACCATGTGATGAATTAATGCTGCGCTCCAGCCGGGAACTTTATTAAAAATGAAAGTAAACACGCGCTTCAGTTTCACGTTTGTAAACAGAACCAGCTGAGATGATAAACTGGACCGTTGCGGTGCTCCGGGAGCTTCTCTCCGTTAGATCTGCAGCTCAGATCATCTGACAGTTCACAGGGATGGTGGAGGACACACACCTGTAGCTGGTTGTTAAAATAAAAACTTAGAGAGCGCTGCTTCGATCGCAATAAAAAGCAAGTTATGTCCAAAATACACGGAAGTCCGTGACAGTGCAGAGACCGCCCCCATACCCCCTTTTTGCCGCCATCGCGTAATCTTTTATAAAACTGACATGATGGCGCAACATTACCGCCACGGTCTGAGCTCTTATAAACGACCTTAGGCTCCCAGATGCCGCATCGGCGTTGCGGCAAATTGGCGGCATTGTTTAATAAAAAGGGCTAGTGCTAAAGCTGTGACAAATTGGTGATTTGATGAATTATCGTTGTTAATTGAACCAAAAGAACTTTTATGAAACATGGAGACAGACCAACAGCTGTGAGGAACTTCAGGTACAAAATGATAAAACATTTGAACATTTCAAGCTGTGCACAAACAGTCCTCCAAATATTAATAAATGCAGCAACAAAAACAACTATGGCAAGTTTCTAGAAAAATAAGCTTGCAGTATTTTAAAGCATTGCATATGCCAAAAAAAAGGGTTATTTATATGTGGTTCACCGTGTAATGAATAATTCTAACTTGGCAGGAACCCTGCGCCCATACAGATGCAGATCATGTTTTAGTGCAGCTGGAAATGAATTTGTTGTGCTACCCACTTGGTCTTTCAGGCACTGAGAAAGAGACTTGAATGAAGCGTCTGATAGCAGGATCAGGGTCTTTGTTCAGCATAACACACAGATTAGTTTAAACAACTGCTTTAAAATCAGTGCGATGCAGCATGATTAATTTTCACTGAGTGTTTTTTTGCCTTGTTTTTGTTTTTATAGAAAAAATGTTTCTTGATCAGAATTCAAATTAACCTCAATTCCAATCAGGAAGGCTGGAACAATGTGATTTATTACTACATCCTAATTCATTCTGCTTTCAGAGTCAATGTTTACTGTTCTATTAAAACCTCTGAATATTATCTGTAATACGTTTATTTATTCTGTAGCTATCGTTTTCTTCTCTTAATTCTCATAAAGCAGGGATATGATATTCAGTGGTTCTGCTTCCCCGCCTTACAGGTGCACTTTGAAAAGAAATGGTTCACCTTTCAGGCTGTTTTTTTGCATTCATCTCTAATTACACCACACTACTCATCATTCTGTCAAGGTTTTGTTTGTGTAAACATCCTCCTACATGCACCAGCACCTGTCAGATATCTTCTGGGAACCATCACACACAGAGGAGACGGCTGGTGAACTCACTGCTTGTGTAATTTGGGAGCAGATGCAGAGTTGAGAAATAAAAAGTGCTGCTTATTTATTCAACTCAAGTACTGTGAAAGAGCCTTATGTCACAGAGTTTAGTATTTCTATCACATATTGTTGATGCTGAGCTGTGTGGAAACTTTATTTACATGTTGCACAAAAGACTGTGAGATCCATTATGGCGATTATGTGTCTACTCAGAGTCTGTGTACAAAACACCAAATAATCAGACAGCTGGATGGTTCTGCGTCTGAGTAGCTAATGTTAAGGACCGTCACATACTTCCAATGCTGATCAAGTGTCTCAACCGCTCCATACAGTGGAAGGAAAATGACTAAATAGACAAAAGTAATGATCTCCAATTTTCTCTTGCTGCACATTTTTGTGGCCTTCATTTCAAAATGTTTTAAAAACTACATCAGTAAAAACCATCTGTTTATAAAATGCAGGTGTACACATTCAGAGAAGATACTTTTTGGATGATGTTCTAGGAACATAATGGAGAGCAAAGAAGTAACAAGAAAAACATCAGAGACAGACTTCCATTCCACTAAGGATTGGACTGCTAACACTGAGGAAAGTCTGGTTAATTCATTTGGTGTTTGATTGGAAAATGATAGTCTGGAGAAGAAAAGGTGGATGCTACCATCATTTCTGTGTCCTGCCAACAGTAAAGCATCCTGAGAGCATTCATGCTCCTCAGCTAAAGGAAGGAACTCATAGTATAGCCCAGAATCCACGAATAATCCATGGCTACTAAACCCATCAAAGAACAGTTTGGTAATGAGCAATGTCTGATGGAGTACTACATCATATGGCTAAATTCAGAACGATATTTTTGGTCCATGTCCAGGAAACTCTCCAGACCCTACTCCCATGGATCCTTAAAAGAATTGACAAGACATTTTCTGACAAATGTACTTATTACAACAAAATTAGCTTTGTGCTTTTTATTTTCATTTAATTGTTCATATGAACTGTAATGACTAAAGGTTGTTTTAACGCTGTCGTTTTTGTCTGTATATGTAAAACAGTTGGCTCTTGAAAATAGTGATGGTAAACTCAATTATTTTACTGAATCGAGTTTGAATGAGTCACTCACCAAAATGAATCGGGTTTTCAAGTCATTTGAGTCCGTTTCCCAGAGTGCAAAAAAAATCTACATTTTCACTCAAACTTAATTTGCTCCTCTTTCTATGTAAATCCTACTGCTAAGATGAGTGATTGAAAAAAAACTATCAATTTTATACACTGAAATTCATTTTTTAAAATTGTGGTGGAACCAAGGGTGAACCCCTCTGGCTCAGAAATGAGGCAAACACGGAAGTGGCAGAAATTGCAGTTCTCCCCTCATCCACTGGGGGTGGCTCCAGAAGTGAGCAAATCCTCATTGACTCCCCGTGTTAAAAATGCCAACTTCACAGCTGAAAAAAATATCTTTACAGCCTGGTTCAATTTTCCATTTTTTGTTTAATAGGTCTAGTTTATAGTCCTGACAACTCTGAGGGGGGTGGATTTTTTTGTAACTCTTTCGTTTAGGTGTAATAAAATGCTTGAAATTATGAATAATTAGATTTGATTGACAGGAAGCATGAGCGTCAGAGCAAGCGTCAGAGCTAGCTTCAGATCTAGCATAAGCAGCTAGCATAAGCAGCTAGCTCCAAGGAAGGCCTCAGCCTCACGTTAATAGATGTTCGGCCATTTCGACTCTCTGAACTTTAGTTGTTTTTTGCGTGTTCGTGTTTGGATGTTAATCATGGAATTAATTGGACAAAGAGGGAAAGCTGTGGAATTGTTTGCACCAAGAAATCATCCAAGAAGTCTCTGCTTCATTTTTATCAGTAAGTAAAATTATATTTCTGTACTTTATTTCGCTGGTTGAATGGGGGAAGATGCTTTGTGTTTAACATAACACTGCTTGGTCAAAGATGGGTTGAAATATAACCTGGCTCAGCTCATGAGTCATGACTCACACTGCTTGTGGTATGGATCACTCACTACTCCCAACCGGGTTTCAGCTCATAGGAGTCCCCCAGTGGAAGCTCGCCGTACTACAAGCTCACTCACCCATCCCTCCTGGCTGTCAGCTGCAGAAACTCAGTCTCTTACAGGGGGAGAGTCGCTCCTTCACCTGAGCTGAACTTAGATAGAGTGACTGACGCCATATTCAGTCTACACCTTTTTTTTGTTGCAAAGATAATGAGCAGACTAAAGAAAAAATATAATATTTCAGTTCCACCCATCGACATATAAATCTCTGGACATAGTCCGCCCATTTGGATATTTATATGCAAAATAATGCAAAAATGGAGGTTCCCACGTCTCCATTTTGGCCGTGACACACGCCTCTTCACGCCCAGACAATCCATAAATGGGAAAAGAGGTGGAGCTGAGGGTGGGGCAGTGAGGGTTGGCGATAACAAAACCAATGTAGGAAACTAAACTGAGCTAACACACGAAGCTAAGATGGAGAACCGAGACAGCGAACCACGCAGCTGTCTGGCTTCCGTGCGAGGCAGCAGCGTTGGTCGTCTGTGGAGCTGTAATATAGATTGTAAGAATACAAGCAGAGCCTCAGACCGCCGCGATCGGAGCAGTGCGCGCTGGCTGCTTACACACTAGCCACGTTTACATGGGCACAAGTAATCGGATTGAACGCCCTATCGGATCAAAAATGCGTCATGTAAACATGTCAATCGGAATATTCTGATCCGATTCGGCCTGATCCGAATGAAATTTCATTCCGATTGAGAGAGGTGGTTTTGTCCGATCGTCAATCCGATTGGCGTCCATGTACACAGCCATTCGGATCGTTGGGGTAAAATAATGCCCACTGCGCATGTGTGCAACTTCAGCGTGCCCTCTTTTCGCCTCTGCGCATGCTCAGGACAGATCGAAAACATGGCGGGCGGTGAACAGAAGTGGTCTGTTGCCGACGCTATTTTTTACTGGAAATACTACGGGAGCTCAATATTACTGAACGTCTCGATGGCCGAACGGTTAAAAATGCCGAGTTATACACTCAAGTGCCTCTAAAGTGCATCTAAAGATGCAGGAAGCGGGAATTCACCGAAGCTAGAGAATAAGCAAATAAAATGCAAGGGGAAAGACGTGCGGACAAGATGGCGTTTGTTTACAATTTCTCTTCTGGGAAAGACAAGTCTGCGCATGCGCAAGCTATGGTGCGGGCATCGCGGCGTGATCGGATCATTCCAGTTAGTGTCCATGTAAACAGAGGTTTGAGAATTCTGATCAACCAAGATTTTAATCGGATTGGGGAAATTTGGCGCATGTAAACGTAGCTAATGTCATGCTCAGCTCCAGGGGAGTTCGACGGGACCTTAGCTGCATGCTAACTGGAAGCTAGTGGAGTTTTTTGGGAGCTTTTAGGGAGAGAAACGCGGTTGAGCGACTCCAAAGTGTAACGAGATCAGCTCAAACAGCTGAATTGTTTCTGCAGTCTCCCTCAGAGAGTTCCACAGCTGACAACCACAGCCTCAGACGGCAGCCAAGCAGCCGCGCGTCCCAGCTCCCAAGGGAGAAGGGAGTGTGCGGCTGTTTGTGTGTAATGAAGCCGGGTCCCCACCTTGCTGGACTGCGTGCCTCTGCAAGGATTAAGCGGCACTTTCGCGGATCTCTGATCGCAGGCCGTTGCTGGTAAAAGGAGCGGCACGTTGCCCAAACTCGGCAAACCTCCATTCTGCAGTGATGACCTCGTGGATCTTTGACCGTGGTGGACCAGTAAAGTCCCGAAGCCTCAGCTAGCCTCAGTTAGCTTAGCTCGAGTTACGGTACCCAGCCAGCCCCATAGCGGTACTGCGAGCCTCCACTCCACTGAGTGACTCGTTTGAGCTGAAACCTGCGAGGGAGGGGGTGAGTGATTTGTTTGTCCTCTGCGTGAGGCCTGCTACGGAGGAACTGAATAATTCGTTCATGCTACAATTTAGCACCGGACATTTTAAGCTAGCTTTCAGGAATGGAGGGGGTGAGTGATTTGAACGTGCTGTTAGCAGAGCGATGCTACTGGAAATTAATGAGCTTCCAGGCCAGAGCAGGTAAGAAAATGCTTTTATTAAAAAACTGGCTGTTATTTTTTTCCACAATTTTAATGATAAGATAGCTATATTTCTACTAATGAAATTAGTTTGCTAACACTAACAGGGACGAGTCAGTAAATGAGAGCGATTGTGACTCGTGATTCATGAGTCAGTAAAGTGATTCTCGAGTATTGAACGATTTGTTTATGACTCGCACATCACTACTTCTCAGTCAGCTTTACCTGTGTAAATAAAGGAGAAAAAGAACCTTTCAATATGAACCTTTGAAACCTATGAAACAATGTGTATCTAATTTCAGTAACCATAGAAACATCTGTCAAAAGATCTAAGAACACATAAGCAGCAAACTTTGTAAAAAAAAAAAAAAAAAAAACACTTGGGTCATTTTCTGGATGTTTGACCATGGCTGTATGAAAAGTTTATTCTAAAAAATTGGTTACAAACTAAAAAAAATTCTGAAAATGTGCTATGAATGACAATATAATGTTATTCTACATAACCAGCCTACAGTGTAGTAATACTGTACCTTAACCTTATTTAACAGTACTACCTAATCTAATATTATCCATCAGTTTGTTTACCACAACTTGCAGGTCAGGTTGTGGAGATGACAGACTCAGGAGGGGAGCCCAAAGATTCCTTTTTCCACCACAGCTCTTCCTGGGGAATTATCTGGTCCAGGTCAGAGAAGATCTATCATTTTTCCATTGAGTTCTTAGTTTTTCCCGGGATCTCCTCCCTGTGGAAAGTGCCTGGAAAACCTCCAGAGAGATGTGAACAGAATATCCTTGTCAAACTGCCTCAACTGACTCCTTCTGAATCCTCCTTTTTGTCTGCCATGCTTATTTTTTCTCTGATATCATGTTTGATCTTGGGAGATTTTGGGACATTTTCTGTCTGACCTGGGAGTGTTTGTGAAGGAAATCAGTTCGTGTGTTTTGTGTTGTGCCTTTGCCATCTGAGCACACACCATTACCAAAACTGTTACCTATGATTTTTTTATCTGCACATGCGTGGTCTCTTATGTTTTGTAAATCAGACCATTTAGACTCTTGTTGAGCACTGGGCCTAAGGAGACTAAGTGGTTATTCTGCATTTGTCCCTGCTGAAGCACTGCTTGACTGCATTCCTATTTTCAACAAATCAAACCTTGAGTCTGGAATGAGACGCTGTCTGTAGCGGCTGCTAGTCTCACTGCTGTTGACAGCATTTGTACTATTTAAAGTAAAAAAAAAGTTGGAATTTTTTTTTTGTAATAATTTCATTCGTACGAATTCATGAAATGATTAAAGTAATTGTATTTCAAGTGCTATTTTCAAGGTTTTTAGAAGCACTTGAATTTTGCATAATGCTTAAAAGTGCTTGAAATCTAAACTTTGTCTTTTTTTGTCATAGATTGTTATCCAGACCTTCAGAGCTGTACACAGTTTGTGTCAAATGGTATTTCTGCTGCACAAAAAGCTGCCACCTCACGGGTTCTGCTGTAAAAGACACATTCACATGTGCATCAGAAAATCAAGCTACTGCCTTGAATAGACTGACATCGGATTGTTTAATGCATCTAAACGTGTTCATCTGGCTGAAATCGAATTGGTCCTAATTGAGCTGAAGTACCCAGATAATGCAGTTGGAGTTAGAAAAATACATACTTTCATGTCAGAGTCTCCAAAATTCTCCAACAGAACCAGTAATTCATTGGATCTATTAGTAGTTTCTTTTTAAAAAACAATACCTTGATAGGTCTGAAAACTCATTAAACACTAGGAAAGTTACTAAAATGTCAACACTACATTTGCCCATCACCCACAAGGTTTATCAGGTGTAACTATTGCTGGCTTCATTACAGACACTTGGAGTTTGGATGCAGGGGAGCCGTAATGGGGGGTGGGTGGGTGGATAATTCTAAGGGCCGATGGCTGACACAAGGTACCAATTTTTTTTTTATTTCAATTTAATTAATTTTTAAAATTTCTAATATGTGAGATGTAATATTTTTTTCATTGGGCCCAAAGTGGCACCCCTGTTTCGATGTTTGTCCAATGTAGTGATTTTAACAATGTCAGTGTTATTTAATGTATTCATGGTGTGTAGTCTGATAATCTATGTATGAAATCATGCAAATGTCAGATGAAGACTTGTATCCGTCGATTCTTAACTTTAAATTATTCTATTTGGGATAAGGGACAAAAAAAACTGCAAACAAAAATCAAACCTGAAACCCACAAGGACAAGCAGCATCTAGCATGGATGCTGTGTTTCCAAAAGAGAATTAATTATTTAAAACATGGTTTGTTTCTGCTGATACAAATTTTTTGCCTAAAATTCTCACTAACGCTACTGTATTTTAATGGTTCTGGTTCAATTCAAAGGAAAAAGCAACTCAGTGTGTCTGAATGAAAAAGGCATGAGCATTGCTAATTATTTCAGTTATTCCACAAATAATCCTTTTAGTGTTTTTAGCTTTGAAAAAGGGGAGAAAATGTGTTAATAAATAATTAAAAAGCAAATAAATAGGGAGTGATTTGAATGCAGTGTCTGGGGAAATGTAGTGCGAGAAAGCGATAATAGCTAAGCTAGCTTATAACATCTTTGTTTTCACTGAGCACTGTGCTGTGTGCTCTCTAGGGCCACAAGAGGATTTTTCAGAAAAGCTGTTCTTCTCAAGGTCCACACTTTGCAAACACTCAAGGAAGCGTGTGTGCTATTGCAGAATCAGATTCCACTGACTCTCGTGCTAAAGGAGGTGGAGGGGGCTACTCGCCATGATCAACAACCTTCCCCATGGATACGTGTTACTGTATCTGACACTTGGGAAGGCTGAACTCCAAAAAACAAAGAAGCCAAATAGTTGTCTTTTTGAGGAGATTAGTTCCACATGTTAAGACCTAGAATGGAGAGCTGCGTCCTGGATATTATGCTGTTCCACCAGCAAACAGCCCTCTCTGCTAAGAGGCTGAGAATTTATTGTGATTTCTCACATCCACAGTGAATTTATTGTTGTTTCTCAGAGTTCCTTTCTGTGTCTGCTTTGACACAAATAAATGACTTTGGGACCTTGAAGGTTTAATTTGAAATAGCACATGTCTTGGAGTTGAGACCCCTGAGTGAAACAATTGCTTTTCACCTCGTAACCAGACGTGAGGTGACATGGCAGAGGAGAAGTGTGGCATAATATTTATCTCCCTGCCCTTGGAGATGCAGTGTGCACTTCCAATTCATCCATGTCCCCATCAGAGAAGAATGAAAGCATGGACACAAAAAAAGGGTCCTTTTCATTAGAGCAACATGGATCATCTATCTTGCTGAGTTTGCTGTGTCACATGTCATCGATTAGAGTTTCTGCTGAAACAGTGGGACAACAGTTTGGGTCACAAGTAGGAAGGTCCAACACAACAACTCATCATCCCAACACTGGAGAGTAGAGCTGTCATAAATTTCTACACATATAAAATCACATCAAACATCAGTCTAAGGGCTGAAAGGCAGACACAAACGTGGCTAAATAGATTAGAAATTCATACTTCAATGTAAAATTTGTTATGCTGATGATACTAAATTATACTTATGTATGAAGTTAATCAGCTAATCAGATTACACACGTGTCTAAAGGACATAAGGTGATGTTTAGTTTTTTGTTTGTAATTCAGAGAAAACAGAAGTGTTTTTGAGCCTGAGTGCCTTAATAGAAGAAGAAGAAGAAGAAGAAGAAGAAGAAGAAGAAGAAGAAGAAGAAGAAGAATTTTTTTTTTGTCTAGCAGCTCTCAAATTAAAAATCACAAGGTGCTTCACAAGAACAATAAAAATAAAAATATGATTAAAAAAGATCAAGTTAAAAAATGGGAGGAAAGATTAAGATTAAAAAAATGAGACTAAAATGATAACGAGACTCTATAGTCATTCACATTCATTCATTCATATTTCATTCATAGAAATTTTGGTGATGGACCAGGATGTGGCTCATCCCTTTGGTTATGCTACTATGGATTTAGATGGCTCATTACTCTCCATTTTTGGATTTAAAGTTTCTTGCCACCATTTACTAAGTTTTTGCTGAGTATGACAACTGGTCCAACCCTCTGCTCTATAGATCTCTTTCTGTCAGACCTCAGTCAGCAGAGGCAGAAAGTAACTCATTCTTAATCTGATTCTGATTTTATCAATTTAAAAAAGGAGTTTTCCTTCCCACTGTCACCCTGTGCTTAGTAAGGTCCTGTGCTACAGTGAAAGTTTTATGCCTGTTTTCTTGGACACATTGGATTTGTTGCTTTTTCATAATGGCTTGAGATTTGTAATTATTCTTGTTATTAATTAGTGAAACACAAATAAACTAAATCAAATGCTAGGACTGAGCCTAAACTTATATATTCTAAACCCCACTGTTTCACTTTTAATGTTCCTATACCTCATTTCCAGCAGTTTATTGTGCAATTACCTGTCTAGACTTTACTCTGTTCAAAAAGATTAAATTAGAAAATGATGGGAACAAAATGCTCAGCTGTCCATCTCCACCTGTTTAATATTCTGCCCATGAAACAGTTTAAACCTCATCCTCCATCCATCTATCTATCTAGCAGAAGATATGAGATAACTTTTTTCTTCTCAACAGATGATATTAAGTGCCTCCTATTATCTCAGTAGGTCTGTATCATATTAGAATCTGCAATCGCAGGTCACAAAGTATACGGTGCTCTTGTCTCGGCCAGTGCAGCAGAATTACTTTCCTGCAACACAATGGCTGAATGGGTTGGAGCTTTGTCATTTAAACTGCATAAAGAGACCAGAAATTGATTTTTATTGTAGATCTTCATATCTAATAAAGCTCTGAGGATCCCTTTTCTTCATTGTCTGAATGGCCGCTGAATGCTTTCAATCTGCCTCTCTGTTTCATGCATAAAAGTGGAGGCCAGAATGATAGGAGAAGAATGAGAGGGAGGGGTGCTGCCATGCAAGTCAAAAGCATCCCTTTTCTCTTTTTCTCCTCTCCTTGGAAACTAGACCTGGGGAGGATGGGAGAGGTGAAGGAGCTGGGGGTAATTGAAAAGTGAATTTTTTTTTTTCTCCTTACCTCTTTGGAAAGAATGTGTCTTTTTGAAAAAGAAAACACAACCAGGACATTTTCTTCTGCTAAAGAAATCCCCTTAAGTAGCGTCCACAGCTCAAAGAGTCAACTAACATATCCGTCCTCGTGTTCAGGAGGTCAGCCTGTTTGTCATTACTAGTTTACATGAACAAATAATACGTTCTCTGCTGCTGAATGGAGCAGCTGATTAGTTTTTCATGAATACAAGTCTGCAGCATCTTAAGAAAAAAGTCCAGGAACTTAAATAGAACTTGATAGAAATTGAATATACAAGACATGATTGATGTAGAAAACTAGGGAAAAAATCTGAAGAAACAAGATTTTTAATGGAAGGAGAGGTGGACTTCATTCTGTTCTATTTTTGAGCATGAAGACAAAAAATAAGTGAGCTGTCTCACTCTCCTGGCTCGTGAAAAGAAGTTCCGTTTATCTATGCTACAACTTTGGAAGGAGAGAGAGAGAGAGAGAGAGAGAGAGAGAGAGAGAGAGAGAGAGAGAGAGAGAGAGAGAGAGAGAGAGACAGCGTAAACTTTCTGGAATATGTACGAGCCACAGAGCCAAGATAAAGAAAACAAAGAATAAATGTTTTCTGCAAAAATTCTGTGCAGGTTTCCTTAAATATTCAATAGTTTTAATTATAATTAATACAATATTGCAGTACATTTAAAATGAGGTCATACAGTAAAAACCTCTGCTGTCAAGGACGTTTGCATAGTTTCTATCAATACAACCATTCATTCAATTCATACTCATGGGGTAAAGACCTTCATTATAGGTTAAATGTATTAATTTGGTAAATAATTATTCTAAAAGCTGTCAAACTGATGCTTAATTTCGTGTTTGATGTCAATTAAAACTATTTATTGTCATGTAAAACTGGATCCTGATGCTTTTATGATGATGCAGATGAACTTTAACCATCTTTAACAGGAAAAACTATCAAATCTTTTTATTCAGACTAAAGCTGAACTAGCTGAGTGTTTGCTTAATTGACTTGAGCTCAAATATATATCAAATTAACAGCTTGCTTGTTAGGAACATAACATAAAGTGCTTTGATCTGAATGTAATTTGAAAGAAAAATTAAAGAAGCACATGGCCTCTGTTCAGTTCATTGCTGCTCCGAACAAATCATTCTCTCCTCGCTTGTTTAAACTAAATGTTATGCAAATGCTCAGCTCACCTACTCATAGGGCTGCACACGCCTCCCTCGTTTTTCTCATTTTAGGTGAAGGCAAATTTGTAAACAAAATTTGTTTTCATGCATTTGAATATGATTAATTATCACAGAGTAATCCAGCAGCACTTGTAAAGACTTTTCATGTGAGATTAGGAATTTCAAAGTGACAACCATGATAGATGGGAGCATTCTGTAAGTCGTAGATTAAAGGTCACAGCTATGAACCGAAAAACTCACAGGGCGTTGTTCTGAGTTGAGGCAGATGCAATCAGAGCTGAGCAGCAAATAGACAAGCGCCTCAAACAGGCTAAATGATTATGGAAATGGGTATCTGCTCACAACTAAACATATGGCAGCGCCTAATGCCATGTAACACTAGGGGCTGGGTTTAATCAAACTTCACCAATTAAAAACACAAATGATATGCAAAACATCTGAAAGTCTAAAGAGAAAATAAGGAGGATTGTTATTATTGATAGGAACAGAATCTATCTCCACTAATTCTGGAGATGTTTCCTCCACTGCTTTCTATCTGCAGATAAGACTGATCATCAGCACTCAGTAGCTCTGACAAGCTGCGTTTAAATAAACAAACCAACTGGAGAAAAGGAAAACAGATCAAAATACCGCAAGGAATTTACAGCACTGTAATCATCATTAGCAATAATTTATAACAGATATCTTTAATTATAAACAAACAACATCAAACAACTGTGGGCAAATAGAAGTTATTAGTTAAAAAAACAACTAATAAAATACCAAATTTCACTTAGGGGAGGAATATCCCTTTAAACATAATACATTTTAAGTTTTGTCTAAACTTTCATATTTTTCTCTTTCTTGTTTTCTTTACTGGTTATTCCTCAGTAGGGTCGTGGGGAGCTGATGCCTAACTACAGCCGTTATCGGGCGATAGGCAGGGGGCGCCCTAGAGAAGTCACCAGTCCATCACAGGGACTCACAGAGACGAACAACCGATCACATACTTGTTTACAGCTAGAGACAATTTAGTCTTAAATTAAAGGTGCATGAAGTAAGAATTACGTCTTGTGGTCAAATTTGGGTACTTCAGTCCACGTATCAAACCAAGAGTCGTTCTCAGACACTTGGCCCCTCCCCTTTGTGAGTTTCATGACTGTTGCTAGTTACAGATCAGGTTCAGAAGATTCTAGATGAGAAGCAAAGACTAGTCATACAAAGTAAGCTGATAAGTAGATAAATACACTTCACTGTAATATTGAGTTGTTGGTAATTGAGTAACTTTCACAACTTTTTCCCACATGAAATGCTAGCTGTTACCATTCACTTACATTGTTTATGCTAAGCTAAAGCTAACAGACTACTGCCAGATTAGGAGAATGGCTGAACTGGTAACAAAATGCTTTTCCCCACTTATCTAACTCTTGGGAATGTGACAACAGACTTAGCAGTGGAATATCCCTTTAATATTCAAATTTATACAGGCAGATTTCATAATTTCCCTAGAATCACATAAGCATTATAGCAGAAACCCTGTTTATGAGAATCTAAAGTTAGATTAAGTTTGTTTATTTCTCTGTTAGTCAGATCACCATGAAATAAACCATAGTGTGCTATCACAAAGATGGGATTAAACCTGAATAATCATCTTTCATTTACATTAATGATTTCATGTTTAAATAGACAAATATACATGTATATTTATTTATTCATAGGAGTAAAGAAATTTCATGATTATAAAGGAAATAAAGTAAAGATAAAGTAAATTGTACATTTAGGGAACAGCTACTACACATTTTTGCCTCTGCATCTGCACAAGGTTCTAAAACAAAAATAAATGTAAACAGGATTTTGCTCCATGTTAAATAAACTACTGCCAGCGAGAGAGAACCTGTCAGCAAGGAATCACGGGCAGTCATGGAGAATTTGGATCCCATAATGACATGTGACTTGATTCAGGTGTCTGTCTCCATATCTGCACTGATGTCAGTATCCCTCCTGTCACAGTACACACACACACGCACACACACACACACACACACACACACACACACACACACACACACACACATACCCCGTATCAAGCTGAATCATCCCTCCCTGAATAAACAGTGTTGCTATTCCATTTGCTGGGACAGTTAGCACACAAACCAGATCCATTCCAAATGCTGCTCTACTTTCACCAGAGTACTGACTGACTGTACACGACTGCGTTTTTCTCATGGTCATGCAGGTTAAGTGAATGCTGGGTTATGTGGCTGTGACATACATCTACTCTTGAGCAAATGTTTCTCTTATGGAAGGCTTTCCTTAGATCAGATGGAAATTGGAGGTCTAGTTTTGTAAAGAACAAGTTCTTATCTACATAATCATGATATTGTATAAAATATCGTGACCAATTTTTGTTTTCACAGTAAAATGGTTGTTTTCTCATCAGTTCCTAAGCTGTTGGTTTTCACAGTTAAACATCTGTTGTTACAACTGTTTTGTAATCAAACACTGTTTACATTGTTTTTTACATTCTAGCAAATATATGCTCCCATATGTGGTTGTGCAGGCTAAATGCAAAATACAGAATAGAATGTTGCTAAATGTTGACAAACCACAGAGTTTGTTAAAGAATGTCTTTTGGACAGGTGAGACAAATCACATCCGATCCATGTTTTCAAACACAAAGTTGAAGCATACAATAAAAAGGACAAATCACTGTAACAACTGTGAACTGTGGAGAAGACTTGGTTCTGTTCTTGACCTGTTTTGCTGCATTTGAATCAGGGTGTCTTGAATCTGCTCAGGGTCCAAAGAAATGTCAAGACTATCAAGACATTCTGGGCCAAAATGTGCTGCCCAGTGTCAGAAAGCCTGGTTTCAGCCATAGGTCGTTGGTCCTCCAACAGGATAATGAGCCAAACATCAATATTCAGAGAATGGATCAGAACAAAATACTGGCCTATTCCAGTTCTTAATTTAATTCCTATTAAACATCTATGTAGGAGCTGAAAAAAAGGAAGAAAGAATCCCTTCATAATAATAATAATAATAATTATTATTATTATTATTATGTCAACTCACAATTCAAAAACATTTTTATTTTCATTTGTTTCTTTTTTTTTTTTGTTAAAAATGTATATTTTTCACTTTGTATCAGTTTCAAATCATTTCAGTGACGTTTGTGGGTTTTAAGATTTTAACAGAAAAATACAAACAATTTATCCACATCTCTGAATATTGCTGTAGTTTGTTTAACAGTATTGATGAACCATTATTAGTTTTACAGTAGTTTTGCTGTCGAATGGAATATAACTACTATATGGTTGTTGCCAGTAAATTAAGTGGTTATTTGCCATACCACTTTATAGAGCGCTTTCAACATGGCATTACAACCGACCAAGGCACTGCACATAATAACACAACACAGGCAGATATAGTCAGATAGGTCATTAAAAAAAAAGATCAACAAAGTAAAATCAACCAACCAAGGTAGAACCACAATAAACAATTCACAGATTTAAAATTGAACATCCAAGGTGGAGAAGAGGATGACAAAGTAAGAGTTGATGCTTTATGGTTTAGGAGTTAAAGGCCAGGGAGAAATAGTGTGTTTTCAGGCATGATTTAAAAATGGCAATAAAGCATTCACAGTGAGATACTCCAACAGTTTTCTTTTTATTTTAGTCGCTAAAACACAACTTTGACATTCAGCTATGAGCATCAGGTAAAGTAGAATATTTCACTCTAAGCTTTTTCACTCAGGAAACGGTAAATCTGTCACTTGTCTATTGCATGCATGAACACCCCCCATCGCCAAACCTCATCTGAGAAGGTAGGGGTGCGGGGTGCAGGGGGTGAGGGGGGCTTTGAGAGGATTCTTTATGCAGCTCTGTGTATTGCTTTCATGTTGTCCAGCCGGTAACTAAGTTGGGTTGCTGGGGGCAATGGCTAATTCACACCCTCAGATCACGAGCATGAAATGAGAGAGTAGGGAGCACTAAAGCCCCGAGGTTAATGATAGCTCCATGGCACCACACACCCCCACCCCATACAAATCTGCCCAAATGGTTTCATTTTAGATGATCCTCAGAATCTCCCGACGGAGGGGAAGAAGGTGAGCAGGAAACACCTGAGATGGTTGTCCCGATTTACCAAACGGGAGAAAAATTGAGTGTCCTCACGTTGTCTGGTTTTGTATTTCAAAGCTTTACATCTTGACTCCTTGCTGCAGCGTTGGAGCCGTTCTTTGTGTTTTCCTAATACCAGCTGTGTGAACGGACACAGCAGGCGGCCCACACACAAGCTATTTTGTCATGATGGAGGCTGTTTTTATTTTTCTACGGAGATCAGCAAAATACAGAAATAAATATTTAAAAGGAGAATACAAGTGTGAAGGACTTTAAAATTTTTACTCCCCTGCCGAACAAGCATGTTGATGAAGACCCCTCTCCTCCCTCCGTTTCTGCAACCCTTTCTCCCCCCACGCCGCCCCCCCAAAAACCCTCTTTTAAAGTTATTTCCAAATTCCCAGCATGGCTTTGAGAAATCTGTTTGTTTGAGGGCAGCATTAGATGTGACCAGCGTTTTATTGTGACATAAAACCGCATTTCTTCCTTGGCAGATTAAAAATAAAATCGGTTAATAAGAAAAGCTGTCAGCAGCAGAAAATGGCTGACATAATCCGTTTATCCTCCAAGCAATAAAGATACTGGTCCTTGGGAGTCTATCTTTCCTCTTATGTTATTTCGCCCAAAACATTATCTTCTATGCATTCAGATGGATTAAGAAGTCATAAGGGAGATAGAAAGAAAATGACAGACACAAAAAAATATATATAATATCCCTTTCATTCTGCATCAAACACATTCACAGCAGGGTATACATATGATCCTTAAGTTAATGAATAAATTAAAAAACAGAAAGGAGGAAGAAAAGGGAAGAGATGACAAGTCATTTTTATAAAAGTAAGCTGTGGGCAGATTACAAAAAAATAAAGGGGTCAACGGAGTTAAATCGACCCCAGCTAAGCAGGGGAGGTTAACATCTCTACTCATCCAAGTAGGCAACCAGATAACTCCGGCAAAATTAATTGTGGGCCATGTTGAGACATCTGGGACAATAGAGGACATGCAGAGAAAGTGGAGCTTTACAGTTTTGGAAAAAGTCACAATCACCACTATCTAACATGAAAGCACAGGCATTTTTCACCTCTGAAATCACGCTGGGATTGCTACAGCTCGTCCAAATCAGAGCACCTTTACTCACACAGAAAGTATCCCACGACCACGGCGCCAGTGCACGGGCAGGCTCGCCTCCGTCAGTGCACCCCAGGGCAGCTGTAGCTACGATGTAGCAGGGCCTCAGTTTCGTTTTTATGACAGTGTATTAAAACGGACACTAGGGGGTGCTAAACGCAAGCCAAACTGCAAAGTTTCCCCTTAAAGGAGCAGGAGGCAGGATTTGTCCAAAAACAAGAAATAAATAGGATACATGTTAATTCTTGTGAAGCTAATGGGTGATGAAGCATTTTAAACTACAAAGAATGATGAAATCCATTTATCATTCCATTTTGTTAACTAGGCTGTGTGCTGCAAAATGCGATGCAGTTCGGTCCCGAATTTACCGCGCTGTTTTACGGATGTGACATCCGTGAGCGCGTTCTCGACAAGCTTCAAAACCGGAAGAAGAAGAAGAGGAAAAAGCTGGCTAGGTGGCGGTAATGCGTTGTTTGCTAGCCGCGTTAAAACCTCAGAAGAAGAGGACAAACTCTGGAAATGGATTCTACAACCAGCAAAAGCGCAACTCAAAGCCCACTAAAGAGTGGCACAAAGAAGAAGGTTTTATCAGCGGCATCTCGAGAGTCAAAAAGAAAGTATGAGAAAAGCCGGACAGGGACCCGAATATGTATTGGATACGCTATTGAAGAATGGAGACTGCTTCAACTTGATCTGGGACTGAAAAAGGATGCGGACATGGCTCATTTTCTAGTGACCAGGTAAGGAATAATCGGTAAACATATCAGAGCGCGGTCTCCGCAATTTAAACTAAGAAAATAAAATCTATGGATTTAGATAATACAAGTTTAGGTAATCTAACAAATCTTTGTGCAGATGAACAAAAAACAAGAAGCTAACGGTGCTTAGCATATAGCTTCCTGATCCATTTGAAATAGCTAAATGCAACTAAGGAGTAATCGGATCACTTCTGCGTTTTGTGGACGAGACACCACTTGTCTTTTGAGATAAATGGATGCTCCGTTTATTCTGACGAGAAACGTAAACAGAGCTTGATTTGATGATATGATCTCACCGATGAGTCGGAGATAGTTATAGTGCGGTAGCCGGAGAGAGCTAGCGTGCGGTAGCATTTCAGCTGTGATCATGCTTCAGTTTCTGTTTACCACTGAAGAGAACGGACATTTTCCAAACCGAAGATGAATCATTAGAAATATGTCATATTTGACCTACAGTCCAACCTCTAAGCAGGACTGTTACTTCGTCGCTAGACATGGTGCCTTGTTTTGATAATATCGAGCCGCGCTCTGGCCGTACATCACTGTGAAACTTTTTTTTTTCATAGTGAAGAGTTCATGCGCGCTCTCGTGCCGGGCTGCAGTTACTCACAGCGCCGAGCGCGTCGCTAATGAGTTTCGTTTCATCATCCTGCGTCCAGCTCCTTTAAGGAGACTGAAGTTTCCAGTTTTCATCAACAGTTGGCAGAGCTGAGCTGTTAAGGTTTCATTAAACCCTAATGAGAGAATAAATTGTGAAATAAAAATAACGTTTTTTGGTGGAATAAATTTAAAGCCTGTATAGATGCATTTAGGATAAGAAATACATCCTCACACGCCCACCCAAAAAGTTTTCTTTTTTTTGTAACATTCAGATATTATTCCAAAGTAGTGGTGCCCAATCCTGGTCCTTGAGGGCCGGTATCCAGCATGTTTTAGTTGTTTCCATGCTCCAACACATTTGATTCACCCTAACCCTAACCCTAACCCTTTTTTTTTTTTTTTTTTTTTTGACGAATTAATTGCGGACAAAAACAAAACCTAAATAACCTTGTACTTCTATAAAGACTAAATTATGACGAATATTGATCGACATTTTTGTCGACGAATAAAAAATGACTGAAAACTGGCAATCAGGAAACGGCAAAGATGGGAGAACAGAAAAAAGAACCAATCAGCAAATGGAACAGGCGGGACTAAATGAGAAAAGAACCAATCTGAGTGCAGAGCCGTTTGAACAAGCTGCCAGTAATCACAGACATCATATATTGATGTCAATTGCTGTAACAGTTGAATAATTTGTCTAAAAGGAGAAAATGTCTGCTGCTGGTAGGAAAAGCATCAAATGTGACGATCTGTAAAGTATTTGCTTGGCGAATACACATCCGTGGTTTCCCTGGTTATAAAAGTGTTATGGTGGTAGCAGCGAGAGGGGCTTGGCTGTATTTGCACTGCCTTTTTAAAACTACTACATACATAAACATACTACAGAGTTTAGCCTTCAGAAGAAGTGGAAGTTAACACCATTGCCTTTCAAAATAAAAGCATCCTTGAAAATCAGAATGCAATAAAATAATTGTATTTTTTTGTTAATTACATTATTTTTGTAATTGTTTAAAACTGAAACTGTAAACAGTAAAGTGGCAGAGATACGATACAGGAAGTTTTCATTTGTCTTTTTATCTCTTGCCTTTGTTCATGTACATCACACAGTATTTTGCAGCACTTCACGGTGTTTCGTCATATGTGATTTACAAGGCAAGTATCCACAAGTCTTTGAAAAAACGCAGGAATCTGCAGAGGTTTTCCAGAGATGAGCTAGCCCCACCCCTGCCACCCCTGGGATTCAGATGACTGACAGATAAAGGCCCAAGCAGAGCAAACGTGTGGTCAGAGATGTGAGGCCGGTCATGAAATGCTGATTTGGATCTGCGTGGCACGTCAGGGTGGGTGGTAGTTTGTGAATGATGAAGGGGGTGGAGACGCCTGTGAGTGGCAGCCAACGTGTGCCGCAGTGTTGAGGCTCTGAACCCAGCCTCTGTTCTGTTTAATCATGTCGGCTTGGCTGGTAATGAAATTTGATTATACCTCTAAAGGCAGCTACGTCAGCTGGAGGGCGGAAGGAGGGGTGAAATATTAATATCTTCCAAGATTATGCATGAAACCTCCATGTGTAATTTTCCCTCTCCCCTTGTCTGCCACCAAATTGTCAGTAGTTCATCATTAGCGTGGAACTTTTGCATTTCCATTTGTCTTTTCTGTGCAGGCTGTGATGTGATTAATGTGGGTCTTGATTCATTAGTTCATCATCAATGTGGTTTTAACAGATCACTACAAATCCATCATGCTCTCCACAGGGCCCTGCAGTGTGGTTAAACACCTAGCATGCTCAGACGGGCTATCCACTTATCTATTTTGGCTGATTCCTGTAGGACACAGTATTTATGAGCCCCAACCCAACAATGAGCAGCTTGTGTGTGAACACCGGCTAGAACAGAGCCGTCATAAAAACAAAAGGAAAATAAAAGATCTTGTCCAAAACATAAGCTTATATACGTATATCACACATTTTCATGTAACATCTTGCAATGTTTTTATAAATGTTTCTGTCTAAAACTATTCTCAGAGGTGGTAGCTAGTAAATCTCAAATCTTTTCAATTTCCACCCCCAAATTCTGGGTCAAGTTCAAGTCTCCAACTTTGAATTTTGAATTCTAAAGAAGTCACTTGACCAAAAACACGTGGCTTATTCTAGTCTGTCATGTCATTAAAGTTCACACCTCTGTCTGATCTATTTATATGATAACAAGTAAACATTTCATGGTGACTTATAAAACACGTATTAAAATTGACCAGAGTCTGTAAGTAGCAACAACATTTCGCTTAAACAGGTCCTAGATGTGGGGCTGAAATTCCTAGTTAACACATTGAAGGTGATGTTATGCATCAAGTGACTATTTAAAGCTAAACATAAAAAGAAAAGGAAAATTTAAAAGAGCAGTCGTGAATGTTAGAAGTCAGTGAATCAGCAAAAGGTAATGCAAAACAAGCTAGCTTTAAAACACAACCACTGTCACGTTACTCTCACACCTCCCGTCGGCCATGATCTGGTAGTTTGTCCTAAAGTTGAAGTGGTAGCAGCCGGCTGTTTCTCCTTCTCTGATATTATTGAGCAGAGAACCTCTCACACCAGTGGTGTTCTGCTGCTAAATACGCAAACATTCATCACTGAGCTACATGATTTAAAGATTCAGACTGATTACACTTTGTGCCTGAAAATGCTCCTTCCCTTTTTTTTGTATAACACCCACTGCACTGCTGGACTCTCTTGTTGACAAGCCTTCTGCATTTTTGCAACTTTTAAATGCTTTAAAATGCCATCTTGTTTTAAAGAGGGTTGCAGTTTGGGGGAATTCCTTCTCTAAGCCAATCGTTACAGTGATGACTAAGAGTCTAAATAACCGCACCTCCAGAGATACACAAATTCCTCAACACTTGTTCTAAAGTGCTTCTTTTGATTATGTTTTCCAGCCAAGTGAGATGAATAAACTCAACAGCAGCAGAAGAAGAGAGATAATGCTTTTTTGTTTTTGATTTAACTCTGCAAATGGGTAAGAGCGTCCCACTGGAAAACTGCTGCGGTGATTAATGCTTTTCAGCGAATATGAAATTAAAAACATCTTAAACAATACAGAGACGGTGGTTTCAACCCACCATCTCAGACTGGGTGACAGAACATCTTGGGCTCAATTTTGGAAAGAGTGATTCTGGATGGGAAAACATGTTTACACATGGATAGGCTGCCATGGAGTTCTGACCTAAACCCCTCTGAGAATCATTGGATTTGATGATGCCTAAAAGGTTCCATGTTGCATTTTACATTAAAGGAAGAAATATATATATAAAAGTGAGGGACAAAGTAAGAAATTTGTTGCTCATGTCATGTCTAGCTTCAGAGTCATTATTATTATTATTATTATTACTTCCTGAAACGGGCACATCTCCATGAAGGACCTCTTTAAGCTAAATAGCAGCTGCATAAGTTGGGAAAAAGCAGATTCAATTGCATCACATCTCACTCCTGATTGATCCTAAGTGATTCAAACACAAACAAACAAATACGTTTTCCTCTTTCAGTCTCATTTGAAACTAGGCCAAAACATTTTTCTACTGAAACAAATTCTTTGTAAACTCTCAAATCTGCAAAGGCAGAATTTATTTTATAGCTATGCATGTTTGACGAGCCCTTTCACACTTTGAAAAGCAACATGCTTTAGAAAAAAAACTATTAAAAAATTGCAAAGGAATCTGCAAACTATCTGAATTGCACCAGAACTAGAAAATGGCACAAAGTGTAAATCAGGCTGAATGGGAACATGGACAGGCTATTGACCACGTTCAGATCACATGCAGATCAGTTATAATTAAATGTACAATCAGTGAATTCTACTAAATGTTTGATATGAACTATGAGCACTGAGAGAACGTTGTCTCTATGAAAGGCGTCTCTTTCTTTGAACAGAGTACATCTGTCTCATTCAGCCTGTAAAAAAGTAAACATACAATAAATTCAATCTGAAATAACTGCAAAGAGAAAAGATGAACCTTCATGAAAGAAACGATTGTGCAAAGGAGAAATTAATTCATTATTTAATGAAATTCATGGAATGCATTAAATAGCAGATATTTCCTTCCACAGCATTGAGTGGAAAACACAACAGAACAAAAGGGTCCCAGTTACCTCAAACCTCACCTCTAAAGTCAAGATTAATACCACAAATTTGGAAGATCTAATCTAATTGGCCACAACAGAAAGACCTTGGGTATTTTGTTTTAAAAAGCCAGCCTAATGAAAGCTGAGCCTTGAATCACAGAGATCATCGGCTCCACATTGATGTAATTGATTGCAAAGGCCATGTTTTCTGAAGAATTTGCGTTCAGAATAAACATAATAATTATGATGCACCCTCTCTTTATTAAAGTGTGCCCCTGAAAGGATGTGCCATCTGAGAAAAGCGCCTTAGCGTGTTCAGAGGGTAAATACCAGAGAGGTAAATGGACATGAAGATGAACAACAGCCTCACACAGCAGCTTCTATCCTAACGTTAAAATGTTGGAGGGCCGCCGGCTGGCTCTGCAGAGGGGAAAGTGGCTTGTCAGGTGAGAATGTTCCACATGAAAACACAAGCACCGGGGAAGGCTTAATAGGAAATTCAAACACTGTCAATCGTTTCACAGCTGTGACAATGTCAGCGCGGGGCTGTATTAACCGACAACCCCTGATAACCGGGTCTAAGTCCGGTGCAAATCCATTCACTGGACTAGCAGCTCGTATCAGCCGGGCCTGGAACAGACACGGACTTAGAGCATCAGAAACTTATTAAGCACTTGGTCCCACTTAACACTAAGTGCCACCAGATATGTGTTTAATATCTACTAGTCCAGGTAGTCTGGAGTTTAAGCTATAAAAATGTCATTTCATGTCTGTAATCCTGTCTATTACTCTGAGGTTTTAGGGGTCTGGTTTTCAGGAGAGCGCTCACATTAAGCAAGCAGAGAAACCCTCTGCTGATGCTCATGGATACGCAGTCTTTTTATTTAAAGAGTGTTTTAAACCAGATACTCAAAAGGAGAAGTGCTGGTGTGTGTGTTTGTGTGTGTTGTGTTCAAGGACTAAATATTAGAATTTAAAGCATATTGTTTTAGTCTGATTTCCAATTATAAAACAGGATTCTGGAATGAAAAGCACATCATTGTGAACTGAGCTGCGGTTTAAGAAATGTGTCGCTCATGCAGGAAACGTGTTTGTGAATGTTTTGGTGATTTACAAAAGCTTGGAAAATAAAATCAGCAAGGAGAAAATTATTAGAAATGTATGAATGTAGATGTATGAGGTCATGTTGGGGTCACTCAGGAGGAAAGGGAGTAGGGATTCTTTGTTTTGGAGTTTTTAAAGTCAGAATGTGGAGATTAAAGTTGAAGTGGCAGCAACTGGGTAAGAATGTTGATCATGAATTTAAATGTTTAGACAAAAGTGAAAAAATCCAGGAATAAAGTTGAAAACAAAAACTACAAATAAAACATCAATCTGAGGTGTAGGCTTTAAAGCTGCAATCCAGAGTTTCCCCCTTTTCAGGAATAATGTAATGTGTAGGAATAAACAGCATAACTTGAGAATAATGATTGTAAAACAATGTGTTTTAGCTCTGTGTGCAGGCTAGAGGTGCGAGACGCGTTGCTTCCAGTCGTAATCACGGAAGTAAGAAGAATGGCTTATGGTGCTATACATTTTTCTACCTCTAGATGGTGCTGTTGGATAACATAATCTCTGCTTTAATTTAAAACCAGCAGAATTTCAAACACACATAGCCAAAATGTTAACAGACCATTTGCTGATTTTACAGAGAGTTAAACGTTTTACTGTTCTGTAAAACTTAACATGTGAATTACAGGCTGTGTTTAGCTCAGGTCAAGGGTTACGATCTTATTAAAACCTGAAATCTCCATAGTTCATTTACACAAGACCCTGTGGGTGTTGTAGGTGTTTAGAGTCCTCTTTTAATCTCAAAAATTCAACTTTTAGTTTTTTTTTCTAAGTTGTTCAACAAAAAGCATTTCGACTACTTTTTCTGGAAAAAAAATATTTCATTCTTTTTCTGACATTACAAAATTGTTATAATCTTCCTCTCATTTTTTTCTGAGTGCTCATAATACACTGTCATAGCATAGGACTGTGTGGGGAAATTAATAAAGTCTGTTTTGCACAGAGTGTTTATTTATGTGAACACTTGGCAGTTAGTTTTTTATAACTCAAAATAAAAAGGAGGAAAAAGTAAAAATGCTTTTGTAAGGCTGCCATTCAGTGGTGCCCCCAAGGGGTGGCCAGGGGTGGCCATTGCCACCCCTAGAAAATTGCTGGTCACCCCACTGGCCACACCAGTGAAGACCAGTGTTCTTTAATAAGTCATATTAATGTTCACACAAACCACACATTCATCTTGTTTAATGAAGATGTGTAAAACCCTATAAAATTATACATTTAATGAATAAATAATCAAAAAAAAAATATATATGTCGATTTTTTTCAAAACAAAAGTTTTAATCATGATAGTTTTTGAGGATGTTTTAGTGAAGAAATAGGCAAATTGAGCTGTTCTAAAATTCTAAAATAAATGTTGAAACAACATATAAAACTGTTTCAAATGTTTGTTTTTTTTTCTAAAATTTTGTGTTTCTCAAATTTCGACGCATATTGTTGTTTTATGAAAATGAATAAAGGAGCATTTATTACATCACCACAGGCTAAACTGTCCCAGAGTTGCCATCGTGGTTAAATTTGGTGTGTCGCCACATTTTCTGAGGCCCCATGGCCACCCCTATGAAACTTTTCTGTGGGCACCACTGCTGCCACATGCCACCAGTAAAGCTCAAACCTTTAGGTCAAAAAGGCCATTTTTATGAGCGTTGTCCTAAAACACAAGAACATCATCAGCATATCAATGTATTTTTAGGAAGACTCTGAATTAGACTGTTACATTTTTATGAATTAATCTTAGTGATAATTCAATTAATAAACCATATATTTCTTTCTCCTCCCACTTAAATAACAGTTCTCTGGTTTACTGGGCTGTAACACAAATCAAAATCCTTTAATAACCTGTAATAAATATAATATTTTAAATACACTTGAACATATAAAATGAAGCCATCCGGTTTCTTAGCATTGTTCCACACAGAACACACAACTCCTGCTGCCTTTTGGTTTCCAGCTGCAATCCCCTTTCTTTCAGCCGAGATGCCGCCTCTCCCCTCTCCTCTTCTCCAGCAAGCCTCTAATGCGTCCTAATCCTGGCTGAAGACAGACGCCGGTTGTGTGTGTAAAAAATATCTCTTTGCTTTTTCTGCCTCAGTTCATTATTTTTCTTTCTTGTCACTTAGTGTGATAGGTTGGACAGAGGCGCACAGATGAGCACTGAAGACACAGTCACAAGGCCTTAATCTAGTCTTTAATGCGTGACTTCAGAGATGTCATTTATCTTGTGACTGCAGCAGGCGTCCACAAAACTTTATCTCTAATAATATATTGATGGATTAAAGGGGTCAGACAGGAGACCAGGCAAGAAAAATTGCTTATTGACATCAAAATACAGTGCCCCAAAACCTGATAAACATAGGGACAGGAGAGTGGAAGTCAGAGAGGGAAGGAAAAGAGAGAGATGAGGGAGGGGGAATTGAGTTGGGGTATTGTGAATGTTTGCACTCGGTAATTTCCTTCCTTCACAAGAGCCTCTGGTGGTCTGAGCCCTCGGCTTGATAAAAACCCCAGCCTCTCCTGCTCTCGAGCTAGGCACTGTGCAGTTGCCGAAAGGAAAAAGCCGGTGACTGCCAGGTCATTTCCTCGTTTATCTTGACAAAAACTCCCCCTCTACCGCTGCACCTCAACACCAACCCTTCTACACACACTCACACACACACACAACGCTGCACCTTATTAATCACACTTAAGTGCCGTGTGAGACTGAAGCACTCGTGCGAAAGCGACTGAAAGCAGCAACCTGAATGTGTGGCATTATCAGGAAAGGCACTGCTGTACAAACTTGGGAGACCACCGGTTGTCTACTCCATTTTGCCTTTTCCCCACAGCTTAGAGAGGAGAGCACAGTGTTCTTTATCGGAGCTAAAAGGAGACTCTTTAGTCAGCGCGATGTTCAAATGGACTTTAAAAGCTTCAAAGGACAGTTTCTAACCAACTCATTCAAATGACAAAAATCTGACTAATTGTTTAGAGGGAGCTTTTTTTCATTTCAAATGTTTGCCTAAAAGTTTGAAGGTTTTGAAGCTTAGAAATGGATGTAAAAAAAATTAAATATATCTAAAAGTATATATTTTTATGGGTTAGAAAAAATTAGCCTAAAGAATATTCTGAAAAACTTTTAAATCATGATTGGATAACACTTTACAACAAGGGTCCCTTTATTAACGTTACTTAGTGCATTATTAGGCATTAATAAACTATTAAATAAAGTATTAACAACTGCTTAGTATTACCTGTTAATAACAAGTAATTCATTACTAATCAGACACCCCCCTGGCACTTTGTCCTAACCTTAAGGACACTTAATCGTTAACAATAACAGTAACGTTAATAAAGGGATTCTACGTTTATTAATGCTTAATAATGCAATAAGTAACGTTAATAAAGGGACCCTTACTGTAAAGTGTTACCTATGATTCTATAACTAAAAACTAACATGGAAGGTCTTTTATAACTGGTGTTTTTTCACAATAGTTCAGCCAGATGACGCTAAATATTCCAATCACCAGATGATTTTTTTGCTGCATCTTTACTCAAAAGCCAATCCCAAAGACAGCTGAGGTGAGGTAGCTGCACTTAAATCAAATTACTATGCTAGAGTTCACGCTAACTCTACTAGTGGTGTATAATAAACACACTGACCTGGTGAATGTCCTCACTATGCTGCAAATTAGTATGAAGCTCAACTTTATTGGTGACCATGGTAAGTAGACTTCCAATTTCAAGAATGCCACTTTTGGAAAAGTCTTTAATTACTGAGTCGCTGCTGCTCATGATGGATTGTGATAAACCAGTGGGCTTACTTAAGAAATCCACCAACTCAAAGCACTTTTTTCTTCCTTTTCCTCCTCCACCTGCTTCATCTTCTTCTGTGCCTGCGTGAAAACCGTGTTTGGAGTGGGCTGCAAGTCGCTCCCAACCCCAAAATAGAGTCAATTCTTACCATTCACACACACTCATCCAGTCCAGGAAAATTAATACACTTTACTATTACAAGATAAAGCTATAGGGACATATTACACCAGGCATATCTGCAAGCCTGTAATACTACAGAGTCAGCATTCAATAAAAGACATTTGCAACCAGGCATTTCTCACAACAACACTTGCGAAAGATTTAAAAGCTTCTAAATTAGGTGCAGCTCACGCACGAAAGGTGCCTGGTAAGCAGGGTGATGCTTACTTAAAATGACAGAGTTGTTTATGGGAGGAGGGGACGGGGGGGTGGCTCCCTCGCTCTGAGTTGGCGTGCAGGAAGAACGGTTTATGATCCACACACTGGCTGGGTTATTTAGCCTCAAACGGTGTGCATAATGTCGGGTGACAATCAGAGCCCATAACTCACAGTGTGGCTTTAAGTGATCTCCCACTTCATAACATCAGCGGCTGAATACTGATTACCAACTTATCACACCGTTTATCTGATGCAACGTCCGCCTCCCCGTGAGCTCAGACAGACAGCTTTCTAATTTGCAGCAGTGTTGGAAACTTTAGGAAAATTGTTGCGGCAAAAGGGAGTTAACAATCTGTTTGAGAGGAGAATAGAAATGCCCTCTTTCTCACCGTTGAGGCCGTTTTTATTTATTTATTATTTTTTTACAACCAGGACGGCTGCCCTTGGAGCCATTAAAAATTTAATCCAGCCAGCGTGCGCACATATAACATATCAGCCATTGTAACCGCCGGCGTCCGAGCCAGACAGGGGCGCTGGCAAAAAGTGAAAAGGCAAAACAGAGAGGGATGCGGCCATTTTTCATCCTGGTAGCAAATCCCAAGGCTTTGACGCTTTCATTGTTCTGATACTTTTATGGGAATGCCAGTGTTTGTGTTTCAGATTGAAATCACTTTCCCCTAAAACACTCTAATGAGCAAAAAGCTCATCAGTCACCCTGGTATTTACTGACAGACAGCAGTAAAGTGAGTTTGGATTGCTGAAGGACAGGCAAAGCTCATCAGTTAATCCTCCCTCCACCTGGACAAAAAGACGGGCGGGGGGGCTGTAAACCAGGTTTACAAGCGGACTGAAATCGCCTGCATTCGACCTGGTAAATCTGTCGCCCGCTGCAACAAAAGCAATAAAACAGTGGAGTTTACCGTTCAGCTCTCAAGGTTGCACTCGCAGCCCGGCGCCGAATAAACTCGATGCTGAAAGGCAACAATAACGGCGGAGGGCCTGCAGTTCTGCAAGTCACCAAGTCATTGTGAGATGATTACATTTCTGTAGAGAATTCACACGGCTCTGCCGTTATGGCAAACATTACCTCTACTTTCAACATTCCAAACTGAAACAAGCTTCTGTAGCAAATAAAAAAAAAAACACCATCTGAAATCCCACCAGGGAGCAATAAAAGTCCCAATTTAAAAGAAAAAACAGCCCCAAACAGCAGGAAGCATGGTCAAAAGGGTTGCTGGAGTGTAATCTACCTTTGGGCATTGGTACATTAATTCCATTTTCATATTCACTGCCCCCACCCCTCTTTACTGGGAGTGGGAGGCCGGGGCAACGACGAGGCCCGGGAATACCCCAGAGCCTGCACGCCAGCGCTACATAATTCTACCCTGCCTCATTATTTAGCATGTCACCACTATTTTACATGTTAAAGCCCCTGTGTTGCCATCTAATTTATTATAAGAATATAGAAAAGGCTCGCCCGGAATGGGGTCACATGCTTTCACGCGACACAAGAAATAAATTCCTACAAAGTCAGTCAAGTCAAGGTGAAAAGCTGTGTCAGTTCCACGTTGTTCTTCGGAACAACAGACTGCGTCGTTTCTGCTCAGTATTTACTTTAATCTTTACTTTCATTCAGGGGAAACTCAGGTTCCTCGCTGGAAAAAAAGAGGGAAAACAGAGCAGAGTCCTGCCAAGAGTTGAATTGGCTTTGATGAGATTCAGCTGTAATTATTTCTCAGCAATAACAATAAGGACAACAACAACAGAAGACTTAATCCGCCAGTGAGAGGGCCTGATTCTGCTTCCTGGTGACAGTGATTAGGCCTAATCTAGGGGTTTTGGTGTGTTCATTGGAGAAATGCGATTTTAAATGGCTGTGTGTTTTGTTTTCACAGAGTTTTGTTTGCACTCAGTATTTACAGTTACAGAGCAGTGAAGTGAAAGTGCAATCCATCCTTTGTGGCACTGACATTGAGCAAAAAGGGGCTGCGGCACAATTATTTCCCTTATCGAGCACTCTGATTCTTTTCTCTCATTGATTAGTGGTTTTCTTTATGGGCTAATTGGAGAACAGTAGGACATGTTTGGTTGTCCAACTGGCAGTTCAAAAACCAGAAATGTGCAGACTAACAAAATAAAATCCATTGCTGAGTTGGAAAAGCTGGAAAATGACCAAAATAAGCAACCAGTTATTAAAACTGTTACAGAATCGGTGCAGTAAAACTAGAGATCAGCCCATGAGGGGACGTTTAATTATAGTTCATTAGAAGGAATAAAGCGTTTCAACACCAAGATGTGTTTATTTAAGTGATTTGATTTGAAATTCACCTCCAGAAAAAAATCTTTCCCATTTTGAAGTTTACCAACCTGTTCAGCTGTAAATTAGTAAGTTATTAGTTCCAGAATTTAAGTAAAAATCCTAAAAAAGCCTAAAGTGTCGCTAATGTTGACTTTGACTAAACAGGAAGCAGACAAACATGAAAACTAAAATATATATTAAAAAAACATGTTAACAGTTTTAAAAGCACCATTTAAAAAAAATAATGATTATTTTCACTAATAATGAGATTAATGATTGTGGGTTTTGTGTCTGCTCTCATAAAGATGCTGGTAAATTAGCTTTTATTCATGACATCTATAACATTCTTTCTTGTCCTGTAAAACCAAAATAAATCATCATGACACCTTTTATTAAATCCAAACGTCACACATTTAGTAATCACAGATTTATCAGAACAGATTTATGAATAAAAGAATGTTTTTCTATGTCAGTCACTCTAAATGCTGTTTAAAAATAACTTATTATCATTTCTGCAGCAATTACTAATAATTATTTCATTTATTATACAATATCTAAAAGAATCCCAAGTTAACACTTTACTAGGTTCTTCATTTTTTTTATTTATTTATCAATAATTTAACTAAAGTTGTATGAAAATATCTGATAAGTGTGAAGTATGTTTTCTTTGGTGTTTTTTTATTTCAATCAATGATTTAATGAATTTGAAGTAACATAAAAACAATTTCATAATTTGTTTGATAAATTCCATTTCAGCCCCGTGAAGATTCACCTAAAACACCTTGTGGCTACGTTTTCCCGTCGGAACTGTTTTCCTTCAACATCATAAACTTCGGCTCCATTATGCAGATTCATTTCCTGCCAATGAACAAATCAATCAAATGACTAATTGATACAGTACTAACTGACGTCTCCTGCTCTGTTTCCTTTTGTCTGTGTTTTAGATAATAGATGAGGCCATCACATGATTAGTTCACCTGCAAAAGCATAATTAAAATAATAAATGACATGAGCAAGTTGTCTTTTCACCTTTGGAATATTTTGTGGTTATTTTGCCAAACAAAAAAACAAATATGGTTGAAAGTTAATTAAAATGTTCAGTTAATTTGTTAAACTGTGCTTGATCTTGTTTTTAAATCATGTTTTGTTTTAGGGGAGAAATGTGCACAGAAAAAAATTTAAAAAAACCTTGATCAACCCTTAAAATGTCAGATTTGATTTCATTTACCAGTACAACAGGAGTAGGGCACCTGCATATTTACAGTTGTGATCATTTCTCCTGCCTGTGCCTCTGCAGCCCTCCGTCCTCCTGGCCGCTGAGTGAGAGGATGGAGTGGAAGTGGGAGAAGGGGAGAAGGAGAAAGGCCAGATGTCAGGGCGCTCCAGGAAGAGGATTGCTAAGCGGTGTGAACATTTTTCAAAAAATGATGTTTTGTGCCTCAAACATCTTGCTTACAGCAGCAGGGTCTGATCCAAGCATTATGTTCGAATACATCAGTAGCCTTGGACCCCCCCTCCCTCCCTCCCTCCCTGTGCACGCACACACACACACACACACACACACACACACACACACACATATTTCCTGGTAAGTGAAGCTCAGTGCCCTCCTCCCATCCTCCCGTCTGCTTTCTTCTTCTTCTCCTTCTACAGAAGTAAATTATCAAAACTGTGTTTGAAAGTGAATGAAGGGTGACTCGCTCCCTCTCCCCCTTTCTCTCGCTCTCTCTCCCCTTCCCGCTTTGACATCTCAGTTTTTTTTTCTCCTTACTTGCCACCGTTTCTGGGCTAGGTGATAACTGCCGGTAATAGGATTAACATTGATTTCTTTTTGCAAGAACAGAGATGTGCCAGTTCCAGCTATTTATTGAACTGCCAGCTTTGAACTATGAAAACTGACTGCAGGAAAAGACCTAATGCAGCATTTTAAAGAAAAGAAAAGCCTCTGTGCAATTCTTTCTCTCCTTTTTTGTTATTTCTTCCTCCTCTGTCTTCTTCTTCTTTTTGTTGTTGCAGGATAAAAGAGCAAATCGGGTGCCTCTGTTCTAAGCTCTGGTAATGACTTTATTTATTTACTTTGTTGTTGCTTTTTCATATAAAAACCCTGCTTCAGTCAAAATGGCTGTGATTTGATCTATAAATCTTCAGAGGGTTTGACTTGCCTTTTACTTTGAAATAAAGATCCATCCATGCATTTTCTTATCCAAAGCACTGTGAAGTATTTTTGTTCAGGTCTCCTCTGATGTACAAAAGACAAGAAACAGGAACATTTAAATAAATGACCGTCCTGGCTGACATTTAATAGTAGATGATAGATTGTGTGTTTAAACGGACTGAATTTTATTTTCATTTTACTTTGTTTTAAATACTAGTGTTGAGATTAATTATCCTTTTTAAACACTAATAGAGTGTGACTCTTCATTAGCGCTGAATGGGTTCATTGATTACTGACTCGTGTCTATTGATGATACTGTTTAAGTTACTGCTGTCTCATGATCATTTAAAGTCTCTTATTCCACCTGTCAGGAATGATTTTGTGTGATTTTGTTGGTCCAAAATATTCACTTTCATGACTGTAAATTCTGAGAAAAGGGCAAAGAAAAACATAATTAAGGAATCTTACTGCCTAAATAATGCTTTTGTCAATTTGATGAAGAACAAATGAATAAAACCTTAAACTGCACGTCTGCAAAATATTTAAAATTAGTTTTGCTCAATGTTTCTGAATTCCAAAGTGTGAAGTAATATTAATACACACAAAAGCAGCAAATCAAATAAATTGCAGAGAAATTTGAAAAACCACAGTAATAGAAGATATATAGAAGAACGCTTCTGTAAAGGTTGTGATAAATAAAACATAAATCTGAAGGCTTTGCATTTTATCAATGTTGTCTACTAGTTAAAACACAAAAGTTGCCTGGATACCAACAATAACTATAATGAATACATCGTGGTTAATAATATTTATATTGAATGGTTTCTATAGGGTGGTTAGCGCAGTTGCCTTGCAGCAAGAAGGTTCTGGGTACACATCCCGGCCTGGGGCCTTTCTGCAAGGAGTTTGCATGTTCTCCCTGTGCATGCGTGGGTTCTCTCCGGGTACTCCGGCTTCCTCCCACAGTCCAAAAACATGACTGTCAGGTTGATTGGTCTCTCTAAAATTATCCTTAGGTGTAAGTGTGTGTGTGTGTATGGTTGTTTGTCCTGTGTGTGTCTGTGTTGCCCTGCGATGGGCCGGAATCCTGTCCAGGGTGTACCCCGCCTGCTTGCCCGATGACTGTTGAAGATAGGCACCAGCCCCCCGCGACCCTGCTCGGATAAGTGGTTACAGAAAATGGATGGATGGATGGTTTCTATAGCAAATATATGTGAAGTTAAAGAAAACATGTGTTGATGCGACACAAAATCAGTCTTGTTTTGTGTTGCACTGTGTTGTGTTTTGCTGTGTCGTGCAGTGTGTTATCTGGTATAGTGTTATGTTGTCTTGTGTTGTGTTGTCTTGTTTTGTGTTGTGTTGTGTTGTCTTGTTTTGTGTTGTGTTGTGTTGTCTTGTTTTGTGTTGTCTTGTTTTGTTTTGTGTTGTCTTGTGTTGTCTTGTCTTGTTTTGTTTTGTTTTGTTTTGTTTTGTTTTGTTTTGTTTTGTTTTGTGTTGTGTTGTGTTGTGTTGTCTTGTTTTGTGTTGTCTTGTTTTGTTTTGTGTTGTGTTGTCTTGTTTCGTGTTGTCTTGTTTTGTGTTGTGTTGTGTTGTGTTGCATTGTCTTATGTTGTCTTGTGTTTTGTTGTCTTGTGTTGTGTTGTCTTGTTTTGTGTTGTGTTGTCTTTAGGGATGTTCCGATCACATTTTTTTGCTCCCGATCCGAGTCCGAGTCATTTGATTTTGAGTATCTGCCGATACCGAGTCCCAATCCGATACTTCAGCAAAGCATTAAAAAAGAAGAAATGAAGGGAAAACACGTCCAAGTTTTCCTTTAATTTTTTATTATTATTTAGGTATGTCTTTTTTTCTGTATTTATGTCATTTCCTTAGTTTATCTGCCAAAAACATCACTTGTTTAGGAAGTACATTAATAAAAAACGTGTTAATATTATGAATAAATTTAAAAGTAGCTGAGATGCTCATATTTCAAATATCCTCATTATGCGGCTGTGGAGTGATGCGCGTTTCCGTGACAGGGAGGCACGTGTGTTAACAACACGTTTTCGTGTTGTTTACTGGTTGAAATCACGCAAAAATTTCACGCATAAAGTATGTGTTGTTGACGCGTTGATTGCTCGTTAAAAACGTGTACTTTCGTGTGAGAGTCGCACGTAATGTTGCGCGTTTGTGGCACACTTTGGGTTCCATAGCCATGGTGCCACAGCAGGCTTTCCCCGCAGCACCATGAAGCTACCATCTTGTTTAGCTCAGATGCTGCAGAACGAGAAACTCTGACGTTTTGTTGTCAGCGATTTCTCTGTTTATTAACGTAATTTTCACTGTTGGCTGGCTCCGTGTTTTTGTTAGAGATGCCGCTGTGTGAACTGGGACTTAACTCAGACCGATGGTTCGCTGTGGTGACGCCTGAAGGGAAAAAAGCCGAAGGAGAAAGTATTTCGTTTTGAAGGCTGCTTATCATGCAGCTGTCTTTTCCAGCATGTTGAATGCCCAGTATGCACACATTACAAGTGGCTGTTACACTGCCTTTGCTGTCCGGTTTAAAATACCACCAACATACAGATATTTTAGCTCTCCTGTGGAGACAAGTTAGCTCTGCGTTAGGTTGCTAGCTAACAGTTGTATGGTGTCTGAATCCTCACCTGCCGTACATTGTGTGACGTAATGGTGTTGTTTTTGGCCAAGAAACAAATAATATTGATATGGAGGAACTTGTTAAGATATCAGAATGAATTTAAAATGTCATATTTGTTGTTTTATAAGGTTAAATCCGATCTTTTTCAACCAATTCCGAGTCCTTTGAAAGTCACGTGATCGGGCCCGATTTCCAATCACGTGATCGGATCGGAGCATCCCTAGTTGTCTTGTCTTGTGTTGTCTTGTGTTGTGTTGCATTGTCTTATGTTGTCTTGTGTTGTGTTGTGTTGTGTTGTCTTGTCTTGTGTCTTATGTTGTCTTGTGGAGTGTTGTGTTGTGTTTTGTAGGTCATGGCTGTGATGACAGCAGCAACTCCTCACGTCTCCTGCTATCAGCTCAGCTGAAACATGAAACAACCACCACTGTCACTACAAATGCTCCCCCAATCCAAACCAGACGCCTGTCAGCCAGCTAATGTCCCCTGACAAAACACGTTGGGAATGAGAATAGCCACAATATGTGTGTGTGTGTGTGTGTGTGTGTGTGTGTGTGTGTGTGTGTGTGTGTGTGTGTGTGTGTGTGTGTGTGTGTGTGTGTTAGGGTAGGGGTGGGGGGTTAGAGAGAGTAAGGGAAAGAACTCATCTGTGTCACAGTCTATCCCCTCGAGCAATCAAGGAGAAAAAAAAACAGTCATTAGCAACTGGTGGTGCTTGCTCCAGCAAATCGCCGTTTGCGTGAAGATTTATGCGGACTCCTGGCTGGAAATGATTTATTTATTTTAGCAGGGGCTGTGAGATCATTAACCTCCGCTGTGTCTCTGGGGAACGGCATCTGCGGCCCCCCACACCACTCACACAATAGGCCCCACGCGTCCCCCTGGCTTCAAGGCTAAAGAGGAGGAACAAGAGGCGGAGGAGGAGGCGCGGCTGTCTGCGGGGTCGGACCAAGACCCGGTCTCTGGTGGACACAATTGATCTTTTAGAAACGATCAGACTCCACTTGTTGATGTTGACTTGAGTGAGTGCTGAATCCCTAATTATTGTTGATTCTACAGTTAGGTTTTTTGTTTGTTTACGGTAAAAAGCTTCTCAAACTCTAAATACTTTAGGCAGTAAAAGTAAATTTTGATACTCTGAATTATTTGGATTGTATAACAGTGTATTGAGAAGAAAACAAGGAAGTAGTATAAAATATTAAAGTTGGTATCCTGAGAAATAACTGAAAACTACTATTTTACAAAGAAATTTGTCATCATGAGTTTGAGAGGGAATCAAAAACTAAACCAGCACCAGCCCAAAGACTCACAACACCAACAGTGCGTTGTATAAATTACCTGTGGAGACGTTTATAGGTTTTAACTAAAAAAGGACATTTTCTTTTACATCCCACACTGCATCTGGATTTAAACACAACCAGTGAATAACTTCTTAAAATGTTTAGACTTTCCTGAAAAGTTGCAAAATAAGTATTACTGAAAAACTAATAATTATCTATAGACAGGTGCTTTGAGGCACACTTTTGAGACTCTTATTTTGAAACAGTGAGGCAGCATCTGAGGTAACTGTAGAACCTCATCTGTGTTTGAACTGTTTTGATGCAGTTGAGCTTTCAGAGTTATCAAAAATATTAGCTTCATCTAAACCTTCAACTTGTATTTTAGACCCAATCCCAACCAAATTATTTAAAGAAGCATTTCCTTTGGTTACTGCCCCCATTTTAGATATAATTAACCTATCCTTAGTATATGGATACGTACCGCAGGAGTTTAAGGTTGCTGTAATTAAACCTCTACTTAAGAAACCTTCTCTGGATCCAGATGACCTAATGAATTATAGACCAATATCTAATCTCCCATTTTTATCTAAAGTCCTTGAGAAAATAGTGGCCAGTCGAGTATGTGAGCATCTAAACACTAATGATCTGTTTGAGGAATTTCAGTCAGGTTTTAGAGAGTATCACAGCACTGAAACCGCATTAGTGAAAGTTACAAATGATATTCTCACGGCCTCAGATAAGAATCTTGTGTCTGTTCTGGTCTTGTTGGACCTCAGTGCTGCTTTTGACACAGTCGATCACAATATTCTCTTAGAAAGGCTTGAACATGTTGTAGGGATCAAAGGAACAGCGCTAGGCTGGTTTAAATCTTATTTATCTGACAGATTTCAGTTTGTTCATGTACATGAGAAATCTTCTTCATACTCTAGAGTTACTTGTGGAGTACCACAGGGTTCAGTACTTGGACCAATTCTTTTCACTATATATATGCTTCCAATTGGTAAAATCATTAGACAACATGGGATAAACTTCCACTGTTATGCTGATGATACTCAGTTATATTTATCCATAAACCCTGATGAACCTAATCAGTTAGGTAGATTACAGGCTTGTCTTGAAGACATAAAAATCTGGATGACTCTAAACTTTCTGCTGTTAAATCCAGACAAGACTGAAGTTATCATCTTTGGACCAGAACCTCAGAAAAGGAAACTGCTTAGTCAATCACCTAATCTAAACGGTATTAAATTAGCCTCCGAGAACAAAGTAAAGAACCTCGGTGTAATCTTTGACCAGGACATGTCATTCAAATCCCACGTTAAACAGGTTTGTAGGATTTCCTTTTTCCACCTTCGGAATATTGCTAAGATTAGAAGCATCCTTTCCAGGAGTGATGCTGAAAAACTGGTTCATGCATTCATTACCTCAAGGTTGGATTACTGCAATTCATTACTATCAGGAGGTCCACAGAATGTAGTCAAAAGTCTTCAGCTGGTCCAAAATGCTGCAGCTAGAGTTCTGATGAGAATTAAAAAGAGAGACCACATCTCTCCTGTTTTAGCTTCCCTACATTGGCTGCCTGTTAAATTCAGAATAGATTTTAAGATCCTCCTTCTCACATATAAAGCTCTTAATAATCAAGCTCCATCATACATCAGTGATCTGATTGTTCCATATGTTCCTAACAGAGCACTTCGCTCTCAGACTGCAGGTTTACTGGTGGTTCCTAGAATATCTAAAAGTAGGATGGGAGGCAGATCTTTTAGCTATCAGGCTCCTCTACTGTGGAACCAGCTCCCAGCATTAGTGCGTGAGGCAGACACCTTGTCTACTTTTAAGACTAGGCTCAAAACTTTTCTATTTGATAGGGCTTATGGTTAAATTCTGATGTTAGCCCAGGTTTAGACGAGTGGGGAGCAGAGGGAGGTGGAGTGTACAGAGGGGACTACTGTCGTTAAAGACTTCTCCCTGGCCCTGCCTCCCACATGCCTCCATCTAAAAGGCTAGGTTATCCTGAGTTATCTCTGTAGTTATGCTGCTATAGGCTTAGACTGCTGGAGGACATACTGACCACTTTCCACACTCTGCTACTCTCTTCTACCACCACTCTCTAACTGCATTATTTCCTGTTATTCCAGCTGTTAACTTTATTTTCTCTCTAAGTGTTTTTCTCCCCAGAAGAAGCTACACTGGCGTTCTGCTGAGCTGTGGTGGCCTCATGGAGGGGGCCATCGGCTGGCACACTGCTGCCAACCACCTAACATTCTCCCTTTCCTGATATTACATCTTACTTTCTTTAACATAGAATGTGCTACTATTAGTTCACCTATTGAATTAATTATAGATTCACTCAGATAAAGACAATAAAGTTTCTCTTACTCTTACTAAATAGAACTTCTACTAAGAAATCACAGTGTAGCCATAGAAACACTACTTGATATATGTGGTGTGTGTGTGTGTGTGTGTGTGTGTGTGTGTGTGTGTGTGTGTGTGTGTGTGTGTGTGTGTGTGTGTGTGTGTGTGAGTATGTGTGTGTGTGTGTGTGTGTGTGTGTGTGTGTGTGTGTGTGGGTGCGGGGTGTGCCTGTGCCTGCTCTGTCTTCTCAACCCCCAGTGAGCCGTAGCGGATGGCTGCTCATACTGAGCCAGGATCCTCTGGAGGTTTCTTCCTGTTAAAAGGGAGTTTTCCTTCCCACTGTCGCTAAATGCTTGCTTAGTATGAGGATTGTACCAACACAATGACACTAGTCAGTGTCTTGATGCAATCTGCTGGGTCCCTTATATAGGAAACTTTTTTACTGATTGGCTTATGAACTGAACTGTATTGGAATGTTTACTTTGTGAAGTGCCTTGAGACGACTCTTGTCGTGATCTGGCGCTATATAAATAAACTGAATTGAATTGAATTGAATTGAATTGAAACACTGAAGTTACTTCTTATATGTCTGCTGTGAGTGTTGCTGCAGGACTAAAGTAGTCTGCTGAGTATAAACACACCCAGAACCAATGATTAACAAAATGTTGGGTTCAGAAACACATCAGGGGATTCCTTCCTCAAGCTAACCTGCTGTTGACTTTTCTCTTGACAAGCGACAGTCATGCCAACATTTAAAGAAGCAAAAAAAGTTTAAAATTTTCTTTAATGCATATCCAAACCAAAAAAATTAAAATGGGAGATTTCATTTATATTTAATAAAGGTTAGATAATTCAATGCAGGATTTTTCTTAGGTCAATGATATGCCCTTTCACCACATTACAGATGTGTTGGTCTCTTGGTGCTGTCACCATCCCAAAGCTCCATGTTCATCTATATAGTCCTAATGGCATGCGGCTCTATACTCATGTCCATCTAATTAAAAAACGGGGGTCCAGTGCAACACCAAAGTGATACCTGCTGCCAGTAGAAATTAGAAGGGTGAAGCAAATGGCAGTACAAATCTGAAATTAATCATGACTTAAATCAAACGGGGAGGCCGTGCGCTGCCTCGCCACGGCCTTTTTAAGTGTGTGTAATTGAGCACTAATGGCAGTCTCAAAGCAGCAGCAAAGAAATCTGCATTAACCCACTGCACCTGGAATCGAGGAGGACAAATTCACTTAATATTTCTGCCTCACTCTCGTCCCCACGCGGCGCTCAGATCTTCTAATTTCTTCCATTTCATGAGTTTCAGTGTTCAAAATGATGTTTTCTTTGGAAGACAAGGATGGAGATGTCTGTGTGGGAGGGAGGTGTAGGTTTGTCAGTGCTCTGGAAATGATGATATTGCTGCAGTCTTATCAAGCAAACACTTGAGAGCACAACAAATCAAGATTTTTATTAGGGGTTATAAACTCCAAGATCCAATTGAAGATGAAGGGGATAAATTTATGAGAAATGTTAACTGTGGTGTAATTTCTTTCCCAGTTGGCAGGACTTATTTAAGGGTATATTACTATGTAAATATGCACTTCCTTTTCAGCATTAACTAAAACTTTGCAATAAATATCCTTCCAATTACCATGAATTATTAATAAGACTGAAAATGTTTTGATTTCATCATCTAAAATATGATTTTTTTTTCTCTTGCTGAGTGGTAATAATACCCATGAATTACAAAAGAGCTAAAGCAAAAACAGTTTTTTTTATTTTACTGTCATATTTATATATATTTTAGAATGTGTGTTCTGTGAATAACTACATGAAGTGAGAAATAATGGAAACAAAATGAAAGCATGTTTCAAATTCATATAATCACAGTTTTCTAATTTCATAAATGAAGTTGGGAAATATGCAGAATAAGTTGGAAAAAAGGGGAAGAATAATTTGGCATGGTGTGGGAACAATATTGTATGCCGAGAGTGGTGGGGGGGGATCAGGGATAAACAAACAAACCTTGACAAGGGCAGTGGTGGGGAATCAGCCAGGGGAGCGGCGCAGTCTGCGGTCGGGTGCAGACAGCCCTGTTTGAGAGGGGGGCTTGCCAAGTGCCGACCCTGAACTGCGGCACTCTGTTGCTGCCTGGCTGCACTAAACAGTGGCTGCCAGAACACACTGATTTATCAGGGGGGCAACGCCAGCCGCCACCTCGCTCTCCCTCGTGCCCTCCCTTTATAAAGAACCTCCCTGACGGCTCTGATAGTGCAATCAGGGCTACGGCAGAGCCAAGGCAATTTCTCCTTCACTCTTTGATAACCCCATGCCTTATTGAAAGCCAATAGCAATGGCAGCAACAACAGCTCAATTGGAAAGAGTTGCTGCATTTTGAAGGGGGGGGAAAGGTTACGCCTTGACAAAATGAGGAGGGAGCAAGGGAGGTCTGTCTCACTTTATGTAAAAGGCTCTTTGTCCTCCAACAGGTGGCGTGATTCCTCAGTGACTGCTGTCCCTCAGCGAGCTCGTCGTGTTTCGCTTTCCCTGTCATTGGAACTCTGACAGAATGGTTGAAGTAAAACTTTGACTTTTGGTCCATGTGGAGCTTTGACAGAGCGGCTGCAGCCATGATGGCTTCTTTGTGAGGCTGTTGTAAGCATTAGGCTCGCTTTGAGCCTTATGCCAACAGAAACTCGCTAACATCTGTCATAATCAGAATTTGAAAATGTTTTGTTTGTGCATACTGTTCGTGTTTGGTGTTTTCCATTTGAGTTTGTCATGTTAGTATGTGAGTGAAACAAAATTTAAGTGAGGTTGGGGAGAATTTTAGAAACACTGAAACGTCTTTTGAACATGTTTTCATCTAAGATGAGCACCGGAAAGAGGTCTCTGCCTCGAGTTCATGAGTGATGGACAAACCAGGGCTTGATCTGTGAATATAAAGACCATATGGCAGAAATATTAGCATTTAATCATTAAAGACAATGAATGTTAGGAAACTGTGTAAAAGTTTAAAGTTATCAAACGTATGTTCAGATATGTTCTTCCTCTGGCACTGAGGTCCTTGAACTCAGTAGATTCCTTTAAAAGAGAGCCTTCACTCATTATTTCAATAGGCTAAATCTGCTGTGCTCTCTAGTATGAATGAATGCCTTCTTCTGTGGTAAAACAGCTCTGGCGCTTCTGTTTCAGGAAGAGGAAGTTAGGGGAGGAAGAAAACAGCAGGATTTGGAGGCTTACTCATTAATTTTCAAGATGTGCGAACGTCTCGAGTCTGACTGCTAACAGCTGCTGCAAGGTGATCAACAATCTGCAGATGCTGGGTGATAGAAGTACAGAATCCATGTATCAATAGCATAAATAAAAGGAAAGATAGATGCTTAAGAAAGTCAATGCTTCAATGGTACCAGGGTTCATTGGAGCACTTGAAGCTGTGACACTCAGACCTTCGGAAGGTCTCCAGCAGATCCCAGTAACAACGTTGGATATCTTTGCTCAGATCTCTGTTCAGAGAGAAGACTCTGTGAAACTCTTCTTTTGACAAAAACCACACAAACAAGACTTGGCATCAGCGCTGAAATCACAAAAGCTTCACCAAGAGATCTTCTGTTATCTTATTTGTTCAGTTTCTCTCAGATTTGCACTTTCAATAGCTGAGTGAGACTTGAGGCAGTGGTTATTCAGGAGACCTTCATAAAAATATTTGGTCCTTGGTCTGAAAAGAATGCAGGATCTACCTAATGTTTTACAGAAACATTTTTTTCATTATTCTAGGTGCCTAACACTTCAAACAGTAAAAAGTTGCATTATTCTCTGCAAAAAAAAAAACTGTTAATTCCTGAGTGGCATGAATTTTTTGCATTGATCACTCATCAATGAATAATCTTTTTTGTAAGATTTTTACTGTCTGGCAATTCTAAGAATTGGTGCTTGATTTTCAGTTGCGTGACAGAATCCTTTTATCAGTGTGATATTTCTGAATGGTAAGACGTCACATTAATATAGTTCAAAAGCTAACAATTTGCAAATGAAACAAACCAAAAAAACTCTATTATCCTGCACAGCCATCAAATATGACTGCTACGTGTTGATTCATATTTAGGTTTGAGAAAAGGGACAAAATGGTTTGTGTGTGGATAAAACCCAAGCAAACAATTTGTTGCAAAAATAAACCTTGGAACAAGTTCAAGATCTTTGGAAGGGCAAATGTGACTTAACAGACGTAGAAGAGGAGGTTGCATGAATGTGAAAAACTTTTAAATGATTGGGTGGTTGTGTAATTTTGAGCTGTTATTGAGTTCTCCAAGCTTCGGAGCAAAGTGCCTCCACCAGGGTGGAGAGGTCCAAAAAGGTTTCAGAAAGTGAGATCTCACAAAAGATCAATTTTACAATAAGACCGAAAAGTGCTTTATGTTCTTCAGAAATCATGGTAGGTACACCTCCAGAACCACTATCTGACCTTATCACCAAGAGTCAAGTTATATGTGACACACTTGAAATTACAGGATGCCACTTGTGTATAGAATGTAGGCTCCGACTTAAATACACGTGACCTCTAAGGCAGTTTGTGTAAAATGTTAAATAAATGAGCTTTAGCAGTAACGTAAACATGACAGCGTGAGTGGGAGAGGCTGAAGAACTGTGACACTGTCACAGAACCACTCAGAGACGCGGGGAGAAAGAAAATACTGGAGTACAATGGCTCAGGTTAGGAGGTGTGTGACGGAGGTTCAGGCAGCACCTTCCTCAATAGTGGTTTTCCAACCATTCATGATGGTGAACACAATAAGGGCAAAATTAAATAAATCATCAACATCATCATCAACATCGTCGTCGTCATCATCATCAACATCGTCGTCATCATCATCAACATCGTCGTCATCATCATCAACATCGTCGTCATCATCATCAACATCGTCGTCATCATCATCATCAACATCGTCATCATCAACATCGTCGTCCTCATCATCATCGTCATCATCAACATCGTCGTCATCATCATCATCAACATCGTCGTCATCATCATCGTCATCATCATCATCAACATCGTCATCATCATCATCAACATTGTCGTCATCAACATCGTCATCATCATCATCAACATTGTCGTCATCATCATCATCGTCATCATCATCATCAACATCGTCGTCATCATCATCGTCATCATCATCATCAACATCGTCATCATCAACATCGTCATCATCAACATCATCATCATCAACATCGTCATCATCAACATCGTCATCATCAACATCATCATCATCAACATCGTCGTCATCATCATCAACATCGTCATCATCAACATCGTCATCATCATCATCAACATTGTCGTCATCATCAACATCGTCATCATCAACATCGTCATCATCAACATCGTCATCATCATCATCAACATTGTCGTCATCATCAACATCGTCATCATCAACGTCGTCATCATCAACATCGTCATCATCAACATCGTCATCATCATCATCAACATTGTCGTCATCATCATCGTCATCATCATCATCAACATCGTCATCATCATCATCAACATTGTCGTCATCAACATCGTCATCATCATCATCAACATTGTCGTCATCATCATCGTCATCATCATCATCAACATCATCATCATCATCATCATCATCATCATCATCATCAACATCATCATCATCAACATCATCATCATCATCATCATCGTCATCATCAACATCGTCGTCATCATCATCATCAACATCATCGTCATCATCATCGTCATCATCATCATCATCGTCATCATCATCATCAACATTGTCGTCATCATCATCGTCATCATCATCATCAACATCGTCATCATCATCATCAACATTGTCATCATCATCAACATCGTCATCATCGTCATCAACATTGTCGTCATCATCATCATCAACATCGTCATCATCATCATCAACATCGTCGTCATCATCATCGTCATCATCATCATCAACATCGTCATCATCAACATCGTCGTCATCATCATCGTCATCATCATCATCAACATCGTCATCATCATCATCGTCATCATCAGCTTTATTCGTATAGCACTTTAACGATCCAAAGGATACCCAAAATGCTGCTCACTCAAAAACATTTACTAATAATATACCAGCAGTTAAACGTGGTCACTAAAAACTCTGCAGACATCACTACTAAAACAATAAAATGGCATCACTGTTTACTGTGCATTCTGCATACAGACAGTTTCCAGATGAGCCCTCGATAGAATAGATCTAATCTTAGAGATGCACCTCAAGTGAAAAAAACACGATCTGATGGTCCCGTTGATGTGTTTTTCTAGAGTGAAAATAAAAAATTCGGACATAATTTCCCCTCAATATAGACATGCAGATTGTTGCAACATTTGAAAATCTACACATCAATTTTAAACAGGATTCTCTGCATGTTTGCTAAATTTTGGAGCCAAAATCATTGGACTAAAACACTTTGGGACACAGTCAAGTCTACTGAACAAAAAAGCCCTAAAATTCAATCGTGCTCTTTCAAATAAAAAAGAAAATGAACTGTCATTATCTAACAATTATAAGGTTTGTAACTGGTTCTTTATGTTGGACAAGATAAAAGCTGAATTTGTTTGAGTGAATTTTGTGCCTTTCGGCTGCAATAAAACCAAAGTTTTCAAGTCCCATATGAATTTGCCCCATTAAAAAAGCCCTAACCCTAACCCAAGCTAAACATTAAAGACGTGGTCCATAATGACTGTGTGAACAGACATGCATGCTGCAGAGGCTCCAGAGATCCAGAGAGAGCTGACGGAGGTGAATTGCTCCGCTGAGGTGCATTCAAGAATTGAACATTTCTAGATTAAAATGTGTTCTAACTTAAAATGTAGATTTTCTTTCAAAGTTAAATACAAAAACAAACTGCTCACAATGCAAAAGTAAACACAAACTGAACTTGATCTTCTGTGATTGTTAGAAGAGGTTCATAACTGTTTATTCGAGGTAGAACACGTGGTTCATGTTTCACATGCTGAGAGCTGTTCATGAATTTCTGTGGGAAGAGAAAAGCTTGTTTCTTTAGTGAGGACTAAAAGGAAGGGGTTCCTGAAATGTGAAGGACAGATCATTAATAATGGAGAACAGATGAGGTGCTAGATAATCTCTCGTCTCTTTTAGAATCACGTGTGTGAGGAATTAGAACACTCGGTGGAAACGACTGGGAACAAGAACTCAGTATGTAACGTCAAATCTGATTACATTTCCATGCTTTATCACAGACTCAGAACTATTTATATGCAGAATAGATCTTTGATTAAGGCATTTATTTTTGTGTTTTATGGTGGATTGAATTTGTACCTTTTGTGCAGAATACATTTTTATTGGTTTCACATTGCGTGGATCTCTAGGAAGCTGTGGTAACTGTCCTCCAGTGGGTAGTGTTCCATTAAAGTGAGATTTTCAGATCTTTGGAAGTGGGTTTCTGGGGAAAAGTAACAAACGATAATATTTTATTCTGTTGAAAGCTCTTTGACCAACATCAGTTTACACAATAGACCATATCTGACAGGAACAATGAGCTAAAGGCTAGTTTTTGCTGGGCCATCGCCAGAAATTTCAGCAGTTTATGCAAACACAGTTTTATAACCGTGCACCTGGAAAGATTTTTGCATAACATGGTTAGTCCAATGTAAATATGGCAGCATTTGTTTTAAAACTGCTCCAGGTTGCACCTAAACCTGTAGCTGCTGCCATTATTTGCCCATGCAAGCAGCCAGTTGCCATATAGGGTGAGACTTGGGGGACATCTTGGACGTACTGCCATCCCATCACAGAGACACACATAAACAACCACTCACACTCTCACTGACATGCAGGCACAATGTAGAGTCTCCAGTTACTTCCAGTTAACCCAATGTTGCTCAATTAAGGAGGTGGGGGGTACGCGAGGGGCCACTAACACTCCCCGCTCAAAGATTCCCTGACGGAGAATAGAAAATACAAAACAGTCGCCAGATACAACACACACGCATCTCCACACTCCACCCCACGCTGGGATCCCCAGTGTGTGTGTATGTGTGTGTGTGTGTGTGCGTGTGCGTGTGTGTGTGTGTGTGTGTGTGTGTGTGTGTGTGTGTGTGTGTGTGTGTGTGTGTGTGTGTGTGTGTGTGTGTGTGTGAGTATGGGGCGGTGATATGAATGGATAAAAAGGGGCTTAATGCCAATGTATTTGATCCTTCCATAACATTGTGGAGTTTATTACAATCATCCACGTTGAAGTGACAAACTTTGCAATGATTAATTTTTCTGTCTTTTCTGAGTTTTTCTTTAGAAATAATGAATTTCAGGAGTGATCCATCTATTCTCAATGATCTGCTTACAGCTGAATAAGACTGGTGCTGATGGAAGAGCTTCTCAGAACTAGAAGAAAGAGAGCGGCATTGTAGTTTTCCTTGAAATAAGATTATGTCAAGTGCAAATTAAACTGCAAGGGTCCATTGACTTTCCATGCATTTTAACTAAAACATCCACTTTAGATTGTAGCTGATAGTAGATGAATTCACAGTTTTTATGAAGGACATTTTTACTTGTTTTGCATTAAGTAACTTGTTTACTGAATTTACTGGTTTCAGTGTTCAGAAAAAACTAACTTTTATTAGTTTAAGTGAACTTTTTTTTCCATCCAAGAGCAAACATGAGTGAACGTTGAATGAAAATATGAAGGAGGTCAGTGAGATATTGAGGAAAATGGCAGAAAGTTTTTCAGACAGTGAGTCCGGTTTGGTGGCTGAATAATTCCAGTGTGTTGTCAGGTTCTGCCCCGCCAGGTTCCAGGCTAAGCACTGATCCTCCCTTATTCCACGTTTCTCTGAACTTGACTGTCCTGTGGTGGAGCAGCTGTTAGGCCGGTTTGATCGACTTCAGGGGGGGTCTGAAGGTCGGAGCACAATGCAATTCGGAGGTAGAAATCCTCGGTCTTATCAGTCTGACCTTCAGGACCGCTGATACCACTGATTCCACTGATTCCACAAATACTAGAATCCATTGCATCCAACATAGAGCTGCTGTGCTTTTATTCTGTAGGATTTCTGATAAACAGCATTATGATGGAGGCAATTAGTCCTCCTTGTTCAGTCTGACTTGAGGGTGGTTGATTCATCCATGTGATACTAGAGAGGTGAAATTATTTTCAGAATGACTGATAAACACTTGGAATAATTCAACTCTAAACAATAATGATTTTATCTCGTGAGATGTCATTTTTAGAGATAAAACAAATTATTTTAAAGAAGCAACTGACGTTTCAGCTTATGAAATATCCTGTTTCTTATTATTATTTTCTAATTTCCAACAGTCCAAACACTTTCATAAGTGGAATTAGCAACCATGTTTTCTTTATTTAGCCAAAACTAAATCACGTTTCAAAAAGATTTTTTTTAAAACTTCCAACACTTCATAGTGGTGACGATCTTCCAATGTAAATAAATTCTATTGTGCTTAAACCAGTTTTATTTAAAGTTTCAAGAATTTACAAAATATCTAGTTAAAATGAAAGAGTTTAGGCCTAAATAATAAATTCTTGTTTACTGTTGTTGTCAAGTAACTCCTCAGTATTTCAGTAGTGATGTATGTAGATGAGCATCTTGGCCCCATGAAACAGTGTGCAGTCAGAGTCTAGACTAAATATCTGTATATGTGAACAATCCATATAAATGTTAGACTTCTCACCAAACAAACAACCCACTACAAAACCATAACCTGGTGTTATGAAGCTGCTGCGTCAGCTCAACAGGTGGTTAGATGAGTTATGTTCTCTCAGTTTGAGACATTTGCACATCACAAGCTCCCTGTTATTGGATTCAGGTTATCAAGGCTGCCACTAACAACTATTTTATATTGATTATTCTATTTATTAATTAACTGAATAAATAATTTCATTGAAATCAAACAAATCAACAGCTTTATTTTAGCTTGTTTATTTTTAATTAAAATTTAGGATTTGATGTTAACCAGAAATTTAAAGTTGCATAGTAAACATGAAATCTTGTGCTAAAGCCTGACTTACAGCTGATCTTACAGTAAGTCAGACTAAAGGGTGAATTGGAATAATCAGAAATAGTTTCCAACAGTGTTTTATTTAAACTTGTATGCTTTCTATATGAATTATGTTTTATGTTATTCTGTCAGCCATTTAAATTATCTTTATTTTAATTGTATTGGATAACAGTAATAATGAAATGTTTTATTAGCATCAGAAACTCTTATTGTGAAGGGCTGTAAGAAGTTCTATGAATTTTGCTGTGGATGATTCTACGGAAGTAATTTAAATAAATATTAGGGCT